>CM051235.1:406242416-406247416 GCA_027917425.1 Gastrophryne carolinensis | reverse complement strand
TGGAGACACAACACATGGATATCACACCATGGGAAGGGGCGGTGACCCCGAGAAGGCGAATAGCTATTCAACCATCGTTACCCATCAATGCCTCGGATCTGATTACACCATGTTACTGACACATTATCCTGTTACTGGCACATTACACTGATAGAATACATGTAGTGTCACATGTATCTGACAGCTAATAAACCGGACGAAGGGAAGGGTGAGGCACCAGAGAACTGGGAATATCTCACCCATAGCTGGCAAATAGGCAGTTCATACTGATAGTTACTTTACATCATGGATCCAGATATTGGATTTTAGTGATATAACAAAAAATTTTGGGTATCTATCTATCTATCTATCTATCTATCTATCTATCTATCTATCTATCATGTTTTTCCAAAAATAAGCCCTACCCAGAAAATAAGCCTTAGTGTTATTTTTTAGCATTTTCACAATTGCTTTAAAATGTAAGCCCTACCCACGAAAATTAGCCTACTCTGAAAATAAGCCCTAGTTATAGAGGGACGGGGCGGCTGTGCTGCCCCCCCATATGTGCCGAATGCTGTGGCGGGATGGGGCGGCTGGGCTGCCACTAAACCCACACCTCCCATCAGGGACACTTGCAGCGGAGAGATGGGGACCGCTGTTTATCCCTCTATCTATTTATTTAGCCCTCTGCCTATCTATCTATCTATCTATCTATCTATCTATCTATCTATCTCATATATTTCTTTATATATATCTACCTAATGTCTATCTATCTATCTATCTATCTATTTCTCCATTCCACATTTATCTACTTATATTTCTGTCTATTATCTATCTATTTATCTATCTATTTATCTATCTATCTATCTAGCCAATATATATCTATCGGTCTATTCATTCCACATTTATCAATGTATATTTCTGTCTATCATCTATCTATCTATCTATCTATCTATCTATCTATCTATCTACCCATCTATATTTCTTTATATATATATATATATATATATATATATATATATATATATATATATATATATATACCTAATATCTATCTATCTATCTATCTATCTATCTATCTATCTATCTATTTCTCCATTCCAGATTCATCTACTTATATTTCTGTCATCTATCTATCTATCTATCTATCTATCTATCTATCTATCTATCATTTATCCCATATCAATTCAATTCAATTCAAAAGAGCTTTATTGGCAGGTCCAAAAAAAACATTTAGCATTGCCAAAGCAAAAAGGGAATAACAAATGGAGGGGTGGGGGGGGGGTGTTGGGTTATTGGGGCAGGATTGGGGGTACAATGGTCCAGTCATGGTGGGAGTTGGAGACATATAGAGGCAGTATGGGGTTGGGCGGGATTAAGGGGCGGTATATGGGTTTGAAATCCATAGATTCGAATAGTACTTTTAGTTGTGGCAATATATACGTGGGGTATAGGGGGCAGTATAGGGGTATATCAGTCCATGGTCCCTTATGTTCCTCTCAGCTGGTGGCAGGTGGAGACATATTGGGTGGCTATTTGCAGGGTGGGCTCCTCTTCTCCCAGCAGGATGTGGAGTTTCCTCTCATCATCTATGGATGTGAAGTCCGGGATGAGTGTGGAGAGTCTCTGGAAATAAGTGTCCCTGGTGGACGAATATTTGCTGCAGTGTAGCAGGAAGTGGGCCTCGTCCTCCAGGGCCCCCTGCTCACAGTGCCGGCACAGTCTGCTCTCCCGTGGCTTGTATGTCTGCCTGTGCTGGCCTGTCTCCATCTCCAGGCTGTGGGCGCTCAGTCTATAGAGGCTCAGGGTCTGCCTGTGTTTGGGGTGGTGCAGCCTCTCCAGGTATGGGGCCATGGTGTAGTCCCTCTTTAGTGATTGGTAGATGGTAAGTTTCTGAGAGTTACTTATTTCTTTCTTCCAATTCTCTATATATTGCTCCTGGCAGCTCTCTATCGCCCCCTTTATTTGGGCTTTTGTCAGGGCATGTCGGGGGTTTTGGCTGGACAGGTGACTGACACTCAGTTGGAGGGCACAGGGTTTGCTCTGGGCCCCATGGCTCAGGGAGGCTTTGTGGTGGTAGGAGTCGGGGCTGCTGCTCTGTATGTGCCCCCAGAATGACAGCGCCCTCTTCTGCACCTGGAACCATAGAGGGAACCTGCCCAGCTCTGCCCGGCACGCCATGTTGGAGGTGCTGCGATGGACCTGGAGGAGGTACTTGCAGAACTCCAGATGAAAGGTCTCTGTTGGGCTTGGGTCCCATTTGGACTGGTCTGGGTAGGTGATTGGGCCCCAAACCTCACTGCCATAAAGTAGGATTGGGGCAATGACCCCATCAAAGATCTTCATCCAGACCCTCACTGGTGGTTTGAGGTGGTACAGTCGCTTTCTGATGGCGTAGAAAGCTCTGCAGGCTTTTCCTTTCAGGGCCTCTATTGCTGGCTTAAAGCTCCCCGATTGGTTAAGCTCCAGCCCCAGGTAAGTGTAGCTGTTGGTTTTTTCTAGTGCAGACCCGTTTAATGTGAAGGAGGGAATGGAGGCTTTATTCTGGCCCCTCTTCTGGAACACCATGACTTTGGTCTTCTTAGAATTGATGGGTAGTGCCCATGTGGTGCTGAATTTCTCCAGTACTGCCAGGCTGTCTTGGAGGCCTGTCTCTGTCGGGGACAGCAGCAGGAGGTCATCGGCGTACAGCAGGAACTTCACCTCGTGGTCATGCAGGAGGAGGCCTGGTGCTGAGGAAGCCTCCAGAGCTGCAGCCAGTTCATTGATGTAGATGTTGAAGAGCGTTGGGCTCAGGCTGCAGCCCTGTCTGACTCCTCGGCCCTGGTGGAAGTATGCTGTCCTCTTACCATTCACCTTCACACTGCATTGGTTCCCAGTGTATGAGCTCTTGATGACATCATATGTTCTCCCCCCTATTCCACTCTGCAGGAGTTTCAGGAACAGGCCAGGGTGCCACACTGAGTCAAACACCTTCTTGAAGTCCACAAAACAGGAAAAGATCTTCCCCTGTTTGGTGTTGTGGACGTGAGTCTTGATAAGACTGTGCATGGTGTAGATGTGGTCGGTGGTGCGATGGTTTGGCATGAACCCGGCTTGGCTTTTACTGAGAACCTCTTGCTGTGTGAGGAAGGTGAGGACCCTTCTGTTGATGATGCAGCTGAATAGCTTTCCCAGAGTGCTGCTGACACAGATCCCTTGGTAGTTCGCTGGGTCATATTGGTCCCCATTCTTGTAGATAGGTGTTATGAGACCTCGGTTCCAGTCTTGAGGGAAGTGTCCGGAGCTCAGGACCAGGGTGAATAGTTTTGCCAGTGCAGTGTGTACGTCTGGGGAGCTGTATTTGATCATTTCTGGCAGGATGCCGTCAGGGCCACTGGCCTTTCTGCATTTCAGCAGGGAGATGTTTTCCTGGATTTCTTGCATGGTGATTGGCCAGTTTAGGGGGGTTTGGAAGTCCTTGATTGCCTCCTCCATGTCCCTCAGTTTTGTGGCTATTTGTTGTTGTTCCGGGGTTTGCTCTTCTTCAGGGAGGTTTTTGTAGAGGTCCCTGAAGTAGCTGAGCCAGATGTTGCCATTTTGGATGTGGAGGGAGTTTTTCTTTGGCTTTGTGCCGATATGATGCCAGGTCTCCCAGAATGAGTTGTCCTGGATGGAGTCCTCGAGCTGCTGGATTTTGTGGGAGAGATGTCTTTGTTTTTTCTCTCTGAGGGTGCGCTTGTATTGCCTCCGTATGGTGTCATAGGTTTCCCTCACATCCTTGTTATTGGGGTCTCTGTGTTTTTTGTTAGAGGCTGCCCTGCATTCCTTGTCAAACCATTTCTCAGACTGTTTATTAGAAGGTCTCTTGAGGTTGCTCCGTTTGAGGCCTGCTAGTTCTGCCATGGTGTGCAGGATGGTATTAAAGTCCTTCACTGCCAGGGTGACTCCTTGTTGGTTTGGCTCGTAGATGTTAGTGTGAAAGTTTATGAGCATTTCTTTGATTTCCGCTCGGTTGGTCACATTAGTGTACTCATTGGCGGATTGTCTGAGCCACTTGAAGGACGGTGGCAGGTCGTAGAGACCGGTCTGGTGGGGCTGCTGTGTGGATGGGCGCTCGGTGGATCTCATGTACAGCAGGATCTGGTTGTGGTCTGAGAGGTGCGTGTCAGGAGTGACTATGAAGGCGTTGACACTCGCGGGGTCTGCGTCTGTGATGGCATAGTCCACCACACTGCTGCCCACATGGGAGTTTAGTGTGAATCGTCCTAGACAGTCACCCCGGATACGCCCATTCATTATATACAGTCCCAGGCTCCGGCACAGGTTCAACAGCCTTTTCCCGCTTTTGTTTATAGTCCTGTTGTAGCTGTTTCTTAGTGTCTGTATAGAGTCTGAGAAGTAGGTGTCACCTCCTAGGATATAGGCATTGCCATCAGAGGTTAGATAGTCCTTCTCTATACCTGTCCTGGCATTGAGGTCTCCACAGATCAGCACCCTACCCTGACACTGGAATTGGGCAGCCTCATTTTGTAGGACCTCATATGTGTCTGAGTTGTAGTAGGGGGACTCGGCTGGAGGGATATATGCTGCACACAGGTAGATGTCATATTGAGAGGTGAGGATGGAGCTGCTTATTTTAATCCAGATATGATTGTCTCCTCGTTTGACCGCTCTCATGTGATTCTTAAGCCCTTGGATATTCCAGCTGCTGATGATAAGGGATAAGGTATCATATCTATCTATCTATCTATCTATCTATCTATCTATCTATCTATCTATCTATCTATCTCATATACATCTATGTATTTGTCTATGTCATATCATATATTTCTTTATATATAGCTTTCTTTTGCATATTTATCCATGTACCCCAATCTATCTATTGAGAGGAACATAAGGGACCATGGACTGATATACCCCTATACTGCCCCCTATACCCCACGTATATACTGCCACAACTAAAAGGACTATTAGAATCTATGGATTTCAAACCCATATACTGCCCCTTAATCCCGCCCAACCCCTTACTGCCTCTATAC
>CM051235.1:406094916-406239916 GCA_027917425.1 Gastrophryne carolinensis | reverse complement strand
TCCTTAAATGTAATATAACACACCTAGTATGCCCCCTTCCTCCAGTCTCTCCATTTATATCTGATCGGCCCTGATAGATCAGGTTATGCAATATCTGGCTGTCAGATTTAATTTTCACACATTACATGTTGTCCCGCAGTCTCGTCGAGAAAAAAAAATACTTGGCTAATTCCACATTGCTGTCGCCCGGATGGTCTGGAGCCAAAAGGCCGGTAATAAATGGCGAGGAGATGAGCGGAGAGTGAATGAATGGCGAGCGCTTCTCATCAGCCATAGCGGGAATCCAGATGCAATTACACGTATTCATTAAGTGATAATGATATCAGGGTCTTTAACTGGGAAGAAAGGATTCTAATTGAATAATAACAGTTGTACAATCCCAAAGGAACACACTTCCCATCCCAGGCCGGCGGCCCTGGGGGATGAGCTGGGATTGATGGCATTCTATTAGAGGATGATAGATTTATTATGAAGGCCTGAGTAGACTCTCTGCCACACTTTGTCACTCGCTAATCAGCATGGTGAGGACTCGGCCCTGCGGCCTATTGTATCCCCAGCACAAAGGCAAGGTTAGGGGAGTATGGAGGGCCCTGGCCCCGGCGCTGCTGCACAATGAGGCACAGCAGATGAGCTTGCCTCTCATTTGTTTATTAATGCTCCCGAATGGGGAGCACCATACGGGCGTTTGTCACTAGGCCCACACCCAAACTCTATTCCTTTTGTTTGCCAAGTGCCACTAAGGCAAATATTTACTGAACTGTAAAAAGATAAAATAAAGGGAAGAAAGGACCATAAAAACAGGGATAAGTACTCTCATTGTCTGGATCAATCGGACCTGTCACCAGGCTTGTATCTAATGGCCATGTTTACAACGTTACACATAGGCTTTGTAGAAACACACACACATATAAATATAACTATATATATATATATATTATTATTGTGTAGTTATAAAGTGCAATCTTCTTCTGTGGCACTGTACTAAGTAGAAAAGAGGCAGGATAAACTATAAAAATACTCTTATAAAAAGGGGTATTACAAGTTAAATGTACTGGGATCCAGTTGAAGTCACAGGTAGTACTTGCTTAATGTGCTGGCAAGTGATTGGCTCATGTGCCAGATGATAGGCTCATCTGAATAGGTATGTTTTGAGGGTACATTGGGGCTTGGATGGTTGTGGAGTGGAGAATTATATATATATATATATACCGTATATATATATATATATATATATATATATATATATATATATATATGTATTGATGGAAGATGTAATAATAAAATAAAGGATTAAGTGGATCAATCAGACCTTTCACCAAGAGCCTATATCTAATGTGGCTGTAAAATGCATTACGCAAAGGCTTTGAATTTAAAATAAATAAAAACTATATATATATTTTTTAAATATATTTATTTATATAGCCTGAGTGGGCACCTAAGGATGCCAGGGGCTCCAGCATATTCTGGGGTATGCTACATTCTGGTGCCGGCCCTGTGTGTATCTATAGATAAATAGATATAGATAATGAAGCATAACAACAGAAAGCAGTGCACTGATTTTCTAAATCAATCAAATTTGTCACCAGAAATGCTTCAGATGTGGATGTTTGCTGTGTTACACTCAGGCTTTGTGTTTGGATCTGGCCTGATGGAGGACCGGAAGGGAAAGCAGATGCTGCAGCAGCCATTGCCTCCTGATACAAATTGGGAATACATGAAAGACAAGACACATGATTTGCATGGGCCAAGTCACAAGTTTGCAGCTCAACACAAAAGTTAAAAAAACACTTCTAAAAACAATTCCAAACAGCACAGGGATCCCATGGCACATGCACCAGCCAAAAATGTCTAAAATAATTAGAACCATCTCAGCCCATTAAAATGTATGGAATAAGGCCCCATAGTGCAGGGTGAGCACCTGGTGGGCTTATCTGGCTGTAGGGAGCACAGTGCCGGCACTCATCCCATTTCCAGAGCTGATAATAGATGAGGCACTATCACAGGTGCTCTGGCTTTTTGACTTGATAATTTCACCTTTTGCACTGGGACCTGACATTCACGTGACACTCATCTGGCACTATATGGCACTACGTGGCCTTACTGTTTCTTAAATAAACCCTTAAGGTCCCCCACTGGATGGAGTCCAGACAGGATGATTCAAGTTTAGTATCTCTCACTGGGGTGTCAATAATTGTTTTTTTTTTTAGTCAGAGTGACCCTACACCCTTATTGGGGCCACTTTAAAGAACAATGGTAGGCAAAGAATGAAAATCCTGAATTTTCAAAAGTCCCTCTTCCAGCTCCCATATAACCTAGTAGTAAGTAAAACATTTATCTTTGTTCCGTATTTCTTTAGCTGGTTTATTTTGCTGTTTCAGCTAGTGCTCCCCCTAGTGGCTGCTTATGTATTCAAATGGAAGATATTATTAAAGCCTTTTTGCAGGCAAAGTTTTGTCTCCGCATATCTACCTAAGATTTATGTGTTTTTTTTATTCTGTCTTAAATATTTACTTTTTTATATAGTTTTTGGTTGAATTAATAGGGACTAGCAGAACTAGCAGAGAGCCATACACTGTGGCCTGAAGCCCAAGCCGATAATAATATGGCATTATTGCAGTTTTCCTTAAACACCAGGCCTATGCAAAGTGGCACTGGGTACCCCTCTTGCCATTGGCGGTACAGGTGATGTGACAGGTCCTTTAATAATCTAACATTAAACTATACTCACCTCTGCCATCATCATTCAGCATCAGGTGGTATTATTATTATTATTATTGTTTATTTATATAGCGCCATCATCTTCCGTAGTGCTTTACAAAGTAGTAATTACAGACAGGGTAGAAACATACGGTACATATACTATTTCAAATGCAGTTTTACAGAGTTGACAATGGATATATATCTGCTTTCTGGCAGCTCCAGAGTCCTCCATCAGCTCTTCTTCTGGCAGGATCATTTCAATAACCCAGAATATCCTGATTTGTGATCCCCAGCTATGTGAAATGTTGCTGTACAAATGTATCGCTCCTGCAATCCCACAGCGCATGCATTGGCGGTGGCGACCTCCCTGCCATTCCTCTGGCTGATGTGCATACCCATGCCGGGCCTGTCTCAATGGCCGGCTGCTTTCAACTGTCTAAACCTCATAGCCAGTGAAAAGTATAACACATTTATTTTTACTTTGCCTTATAAAGGTATTTTTATGGCTTTTACTTTTACTCTTATACTTCCCTACCCTTTTCAAAAGCAAAATAAATTGCCTGGAATGGGGCATCCTTTTTTATACAGTCCTGGGGCCTAGGCATGTCTAGACACCCCCTGCTACAAGAAGACATGACGCTTCCTCCGTGCTCGGAGGTCTCTGCGCAGCCGCTGGTGTTAGTGACATGACGGGAATGAATGGCTACACGGCATATGTGTATTGTGTGTTGTAACGACATTAATCTCTGTAGCTGGGGCTGTGCAGGGGGACTGCAGGCTGAGGATGGCAGAGACACAACATAAAGCCTGTATGAAATATTCACAATCATGGACACGCAGAGCTTGGTGCACCGCAGCAACTAATAGTGTAAAAAGGCAGGGAAAACGCATTTCCATGCCACTGTTTAAGGTTTACTCTTGAAACAATTATTTTCCTTTCCTTAGCTTTGTTTTGTCACATAATTTCAGCTGGGCTCTCCCTAGTGGCTGAGATTAGGCTACACCTTACTGCCCTCTGCTACAGTGTGGTCCAGATGCAATAGGTAGGGGGTCAAATATTTTACTTTGGAATTGAATAATACGCATAAAAATAAGCAAAATATGTGGAAAAACATTAATGACAGCTTTCATTTTAATGCACAAGGGGTCAATAGCGGGGAGCACCAGCTGAAACAACAAAATAAATAGGCATAAAAATAAATACAAATAATCTATTTAGCAACCTGGCACCCCCTATCAAAGGCTACCAGCCAGAACACCAAGCATATGTCTCAAAGGTTGAATGGCCAAGCTCTGGCCATGCCAGAACACCGGCCCCTTAGGCTCTGGCCATGCTAGAACACCAGCCCCTTAGGCTCTGGCCATGCCAGAACACCAGCCCCTTAGGCTCTGGCCATGCCAGAACACCAGCCCCTTAGGCTCTGGCCATGCTAGAACACCAGCCCCTTAGGCTCTGGCCATGCCAGAACACCAGCCCCTTAGGCTCTGGCCATGCCAGAACACCGGCCCCTTAGGCTCTGGCCATGCCAGAACACCAGCCCCTTAGGCTCTGGCAATGCCAGAACACTAGCCCCTTAGGCTCTGGTCATGCTAGAACATTATCCCCTTAGGCTCTGGCCATGCCAGAACACCAGCCCCTTAGGCTCTGGCCATGCCAAAACACCAGCCCCTTAGGCTCTGGCCATGCCAGAACACCAGCCCCTTAGGCTCTGGCCATGCTAGAACACCAGCCCCTTAGGCTCTGGTCATGCCAGAACACCAGCCCCTTAGGCTCTGGTCATGCCAGAACACCAGCCCCTTAGGCTCTGGCCATGCTAGAACACCAGCCCCTTAGGCTCTGGCCATGCTAGAACACCAGCCCCTTATGCTCTGGCCGTCCCAGAACACCAGCCCCTTAGGCTCTGGCCATGCCAGAACACTAGCCCCTTAGGCTCTGGCCATGCCAGAACACCAGCCCCTTAGGCTCTGGTCATGCTAGAACATTATCCCCTTAGGCTCTGGCCATGCCAGAACACCAGCCCCTTAGGCACTGGTCATGCCAGAACACCAGCCCCTTAGGCTCTGGCCATGCCAGAACACCAGCCCCTTAGGCTCTGGCCATGCCAGAACACCAGCCCCTTAGGCTCTGTCCATGCCAGAACACCAGCCCCTTAGGCTCTGGTCATGCTAGAACATTATCCCCTTAGGCTCTGGTCATGCCAGAACACCAGCCCCTTAGGCTCTGGCCATGCCAGAACACCAGCCCCTTAGGCTCTGGCCGTGCCAGAACACCAGCCCCTTAGGCTCTGGCCATGCCAGAACACTAGCCCCTTTGGCGCATGTCCTCCAGAGGTGAACAAAGGGGTCTTCTGGCCGATGGTGGTACAGGTCATGGGGCGGGGGTCATGCTAGAACATTATCCCCTTAGGCTCTGGCCATGCCAGAACACCAGCCCCTTTGGTGCATGTCCTCCAGAGGTGAACAAAGGGGTCTTCTGGCCGATGGTGGTACAGGTGATGGGGCGGGGGTATAGGCAGGTCCAACACAAGTCCTTGAATAATCTAACATTAAACTCTACTCAACTCCACCATCTACATTCAGTACAGATTGTCATCCACTTGCTTTTTGGCAGCTCTGGGGTCCTCCATCAGCTCATCTTCTTCTGGCAGAAGTGGAGTCAGTAGAGGAACCCAAAGTTGCTAGACAGGGGGAGTATATTGGATGAAGACGGTGGGGATGTGTAGAGTTTAATGTTAGATATTCATCTAAATAATGATGTCTTGTGTTGTGACTTCTTTTTTACTTTTTCTATTGTTAAGTGGTAATGGGTCTACTAGTTCAAATGGTAGGAGGGGGCAGCAAGTTATCTGCAGGCATGGCAGTAGGTAACTTGCCATTATTCATGCCCCATTTGCTGTATCCCCATGGCCAGAGGGGGTATGGCAGAGAGCGGTGCCCATCGGCAAGGAAGAGCATCAGGCCTGCACATAGAGGTATAGCTGATGTTCTGTGCCAGGGGCACCCATGGCCCCTATGTCTGACATGCCGACTGGAAGCCTTGGGAAGGGGGACTCAATAAGCCTGATTCAGAGCCTCTCTTGCACGCATTTCCGCCAGTGGGAATGACGTCAATGGCCCGTATTTGGGCAATTTTTCTTGTTGGATGATTGAGGGCTATGTTTCTTGGGCCTAGTTGCCCTTTTTTAGGGAAAATACGGCATTTGTAAGCCAAACCGAGTATTCGCCTTATTGTTACGGCTTAAGGTGTACGTTCGTCTGTAAATTCACGGGTTTAGCCTGCACTTGCTCATGATTCTGAGCTATTTGGTTGTTTTCAGGCCAGCTTCCCTGGCTTGGCCCATGACACATACATTTTCAGGAGTTCCAGTTTGTACACCTGTTTTGAAAGAGATGAATTGACTGGCAGTTGGCTTCTAGGTAAGTATTTTTTTAGTTGATTAGTTGAGCTGCCTGTCTATTGCTGTTATTGCATTAGCAATTCTTTTTGCACGTCTAATATGTTTGCACTTTTTGGTTTTGGCCCAAGTTAGGTGTGTTTGCCAATTTATTTCCCAGCTTTTTCTCACTTCTACTGTGTCCATGTCCCTCTTTTAATGCCCCCCCTTCTTCCTGTCACTGTTACAAATGGTCCCAGCATCCTGCCTTACCTTAGCTTTATTTGCCAACTCTGTCCAGATATGTACTATTTTGTTTCGCGCTGTTACCTGTGAGGATGTTAGTAATCTGTTTCTTGTTACTTTTAGGGGATTCCATTTATCCTTTACGTTCCTGGCTCCTGACGCCCTTTTTAAGGCCCCAGACTGCTGGCCAGGAGGCTTTTAATTGGGCCCAACAACACACACGGGCAGTAGTGGAACGTGCCTTCAGCCAGAGAAGGTAATTCCACAATTTTGCCTTTACAGAGAGGTCGCAGCATATGTGGAGGAGGCAACCCCTGCTTCTGCTCTGGAGATTCCAGGTCAGCTTTATTTGGGATCCCAGAGCTGTGCTGCCCAAAGCATTCACCAGCATTTGGTGTACTCCTCTTTCTCTTAATGTTTTATTATTTTTTGTTATATTTGCTATATTGTTATATTTGTTATATTATTTTTATGTTATATTTGAATTAATCTCTTTGGATTTTTTTCTGGGTGTGATTAAAAAACATCCAAACCAAGTTCATGTTTCTTGTAATTTATTGTAGAGAATTAAGTGTTAAGGGTCAAACGTTGTTGGGTTATGGTACGACTCTGGATACAGGTAAACATAAAATTAGTGATAAAATTAAGTGATGGCTTTCCAAAAGTTTGTGGTCCCCCTCACACCCTAAAGTCCAGTATGGCCTGTTAGGGCGATGTTGCCTGGCTTTCACTTTTGGCTGCTTGCTGTGCCTCCAGCCTGTCCAGCCTTTGTGTGGCAACCTGGTTGGCCTCCACAATAGTCCCAAGCAGCACTTCCATTTGTTGGTGGTGCTGCTGCTTCTCCACAACCACTGCAGCCAGGTCTTCACGGAGCAAACTGGCGGTCCATCACACCACTTTAAAATATCTATTGGAGTTTTGTCTAAAAGAGGCGCCTCCATGATTTGGCAGCGCTGCACCAGAGACAGGTGGTGCCTGACTGCAGGGCGGGTCTGACTTCCTCTTGGGTGCCCTGGGGAGCTGGCGGGGCTGCTGCTGGCAGAGGGAAGATTTTGATGCTGGGAGTAGTGGTGATGCTCAGAGTCCCTGGTGTCAGCAGCTGGTGGAGGTGTACAGAAGATATTGCCAGTCTCATCCGAATTTTCAAACTGCCCTTTCTCCAGCTCATTCATTTCAGCGATGAGAGGTGCCGTCTGTGTGTTCAACATTAGTGTCTGTTTGGGTCAATGTTAACACACAGCTACATGGTCCAAAACTTTTCCAGGGACTCAACCTTCTCCTCCACACTGCTCCTTGGCATTCTCAAATTAAACACACACATTTACCTCATCACTGTCTGAACTCCGCTCCTTGGGTGGCTGGCTGGAAGGTGGGTGGCCCTGCCATTGCTGGTGGCTTGGTGGTAGGCACGCCAGACGGGGCAGCTGTAGTCTCAGGTGGAGGGTCTGGAGGGTGAGGTGCTGCTGGCTGTGGGGGTTGCTGCAAAGTCAGAGTATATGCACTGTTTACTCTTTACAGTATATGTAACTCACACAGTCAACATCCAAAGGACCAACATGGCACCCACCGTCTATACCCGTGAGCTGCAGAAGTACATCATGAGGTTAAGTCACCCTTTCATGCCATTCACCTATGCATGTTTGCCGCATTACACTCCAGCCAAGGTGCAAACAGGTGGCTGCGACATACGAGCGAAGGCACATGGTGCCACAATATTGGCGGGGGCCTGGTCTTCAAATCTTACAGGCCAACAGTATTATGCTGCCACTGTCACATGTACCACTCTGGCATGTTTGTATGCAACGCTGGGATGCCTAAGTGATTTCTCTATTACATTGGTATCTGACAGTAGTAGCAGCGTGGAGAGTTAGGCACTTGCAATCCACCAGTACTGTTGGATGGGATAGCTGGCTGCACCATGTTGTTGAACGGTGTCAGTGAGCACTATCCGACAGTAGGAGCGGAGTAGAGAGTTAGGTGTACCATTTGGCCTAAGTGCGTCTGCGCTTGCAATCCGCTTTTATTGTGGGATGGGAAAGCTGGATTAGGTGGCCTAGGCATACACTAGCATATAGCAGGCTTTGGTGCTTGCACTGTCACAGAAAAGTACTTACAGGGGCAGGGGCATGCATGTGTACCTAAAGGAGACCCAAACAGAGAAGGACACACGTTAATAATGCAAATGTGTTTGTTCTTTGCAGATTTTCATGAAGCAAAGGTAAGACTTCAAGCCCAACACACATGAAAAGAGGACGTTGGCAGAAGAAGTGGCAGCCCAAGTGAGTGGTAAGGGGAAGTCGCACCTTCACCCAAATAATGCAGCACTGGTCGGACCTCAAACGGCGAAAGTGGCCCTGGGTGCGGAGGTTCTGCAGCCAGAACTTCCCAGGTAAGCGAATGCACAACAGAGAAGGTGAGCTATCAGGGTAATGAGTAACATGTTTAACAAAATTGTATTCTCTTTTGTAGCTGGGAAGGCGAGGGGTCCTAAAGTCTTAAAGGAGCCACAGCACTCAGCCCTGTTAGCTTGCAGGCCAGCCTATAATCTGTCTCTAAACTTGGTTAAAAACAGAGGATTTGGTCACACACATCTGCAGAAGTATGCTTAAGCTGCACCACTACGCCAAAGTGCCTCTGTGGGGTGCAGTCCTAACTCTAATCTCTCAGAGCCCATTTAGGACATACAGTGCAATAGATAAATTGGGAGCAGGCTTACCTGAGGTTGCCCTAAACCTCAAGTGCAAGCCATGGGGTGGAAGGGTCAAAGACCTTGCAAAACAGCCTAGACCCCGCACACCATGTGCTTGCACAAATTCAAAAGAAACAAAGGGGGGGGGGGGTGGCAGCCGCTCAGACCATTTTATAACTAACCTGGGAGGTGCACGTTAGCAGGGCAATTAGTATACAAAAGTCTTAAAGGAGCCACAGCACTCAACCCTGTTAGCTTGCAGGCCAGCCTATAATCTGTCTCTAAACTTGGTTAAAAACAGAGGACTTGGTTACACACATCTGCAGAAGTTTGCTTAAGCTGCACCGCCTCTGTGGGGTGCAGTCCTAACTTTAATCTCTGAGAGCCCCCTTTGGGACATACAATGCAATAGATAAATTGGGAGCAGGCTTACCTGAGGTTGCCCTAAACCTCTCAAGTGCAAGCCATGGGGTGGAAGGGTCAAAGACCTTGCAATACAGCCTAGACCCCACACACCATGTGCTTGCACAAATTCAAAAGAAACAAAGGGGGGGTGGCAGCCGCTCAGACCATTTTATAACCAACCTGGGAGGTGCACATTAGCAGGCGAGGGGTCCTACCAGTGGGTCCCAGAAGACAGGGTGTGGGTGTAAGACGGCAGCCCTGACCCCTGCCAATGCCCTCTTCCTCCTCTCAAGCCTCCCCACTAACAGCCATGGAGCCCACTGGAGTGGAATCTGTGCTGGGCTTGGAGTTGCCTACAGCTCCTGAACATTCCGGTAGGCCAATAAAACAAAACAAAAAAAAAACACAGATTGTGCTGCAATGAAAGGCAAATGACATGTTTGGTAAGTGCTGGTGTGTTGTGCTTCTTTGTCAGTACAGAATCATCCGAGGGTGAGAATGCGGTGATGGTGCCACCCAAGGCACAAGTGGTACAAGACTCAGGTGGGTGTCAAGCCAGTGAAGCAGAATAATAGTTTCAAACTTAAATTTTCTTTATTTCCAGCACGCATGACAAATACAATAAGTACAGTGCCGTAGTCACAGAGGCAGCAGTTCTAGATGGTACATTTACAACACTGTTAAAAACAACAAGTAAACTCTTTCTGTAGACACATCGTATCGCTACCATAATGAGCCCGGGGGCTGCTCTAGGGGAAATAGTTCCCAAATAAGGATAAGTGACACGAAACACATATGACTACAGGCCACTCTATGGAACTTAGAAAGGGGAGGGTGGAGGGGGGGGGGGGTAACTGGGATGGGGTGAGAAGGGGGGGGCAGAACAATAGTTTATATTTTTAACAAATTTAATTGAGAAAAAAAAAATCAATAACCCCCCAAAATTTAATAAACAGTAGTTTTACACTTTATATGCTGCATGGTGCAAGAAATCACTAAAGGGACTGCAATTTAGCGATAATCACTCTGTGGGAACAGCCGATCAAGCAATGAACGAGAATTGGTTAATCGGTCGGCCATCCATAAATTTCATGTTCATCGCTCGATGGTTGGAATGTGTAAACAGAAGTCACGCTCCAAAATATGTGTTGTGCTGAGCAGAGTAGAGAGATCGCTATAGCGACCTACTGACTTTGTTGCGATAGGATAGATCACCATCATTGCGGGTGAGACCTAGTGGTGTTGTCTGAAAATTTCAGGATTTAAATTGAACCCTCGGTAAAGATATAATTCTTTGCGCACAGTGAGAAGAGAGGAGTTGATGGAACACAGCCTTTCAGGCTCCTATTTTTGTAGATAGAGGTTGGTTGTGATGGGTTCCACTTTAAAACACTGCGTTCCATATCCAATCACAGAAGCTTGGAGGAACTGATATTGTCCTAAAAAGTAGACTTTTATGGTATTAAATCAAAAAGCGAAGAAGCTTCTATTAATACCAATACCCACAAAAATCCACAGAATGAGGCTACCGTAGGGTGGACCAAAACCCGATATTTTCACTATCCTGTGTTTTGGTCCCTGTCACCGGGGCATCCTGATGTCCTGCTGTTAACCCCCCAGTTTTCCCTCAAAACTCCTCTTTCTCCGCTCATCCAATGAGCAGCGTATGCCATGCTTAATAATGCTTAGCATGTGGCCCTGTTTAGGCATAGAGTCCATCTTACATTTAATTGGCAAATACAATACTGCTTAGCCCCTATGGCGACATGCTCTAATAAGCAAGAGTACCTGTCTTCTATTTCTGATTAACCCTGTCACTGAAATGTGCATTACCAGAATTTTGACTATACTGTTGGTTGGTCCCTGCTCCGGGATGCCCCCCCTGTGTGACATCCCCCCAGATCACCCACTTTCACTCACCTTTCCGCCATTTCCATGGCACATGTGCGGGCGCTCGTCCAATCAGCGCTTTATGCAGTACATACTGATGTGTGGCATAAAGCCACTGAATTGTTGGGTGTGGGGAGTGCGCACAGCTACAAGGAAGCCAGGGATGCAGCGTCAGGCAAAGACCACACTGGGGGACACACTGGGGGGTTTCACACAGTGGGGCATCCAATGTAGGAGTTCCTGGGGGCTGGCTAGCAGCTGGCTCTGGAATCTTTTAGGGGTGGTCGGTCCACTTTAAGTGGACCAGACTGGTTGATTCCGAATCCTGGGGCATCCCAATGTGTTAAACCCCCTAGGATCACCGACATACCCACATGGCAAGTAAACCAGTGACACATATGCAGTCTTTCATCCAATCAGCACTCTGCATAAATTAATAAAGGGCATATAATTATCTTTGTCCAAATGTAAACTTTTGGTGATGTATGAATTATTATATTATATGTATGAATTATCATATATTATATGTCTATTGTCGTAGCCCTAACCATGCAAATGCAATAAACAGCATCCTAATCTCATTATGGTTATGATAATAGATTATTCTAACTGGAGCAACCTTATTTAATTCCGGAGATGTTTAACCCCTATGGCACTAAAGATGAATAACCTAACAGTTACAGTCTTGCAAATACAATCAGCATTTTACCTCCATGTGTTCCTTGACCACATGTCCAATACAATAATGGTTTAAGCCAGAGCCCGTCAGGGAGCTGGGAACAGCTGGCATCCCCTGTTTCCTCCAGTGCTGCAGCGCATCAGCTGGGAAAACCAGAGATGTAGCCCATGCTTGTGCCATGGGCCTGCTTGGGAATCAGTTGTCTTCAGAGTCTTTTAGACTTCTGGGCTGTCAAATTTTGTTTTCCACTTTAAAGCAGGCTGGCAGTTAGAAATGACTGCTGGTCCAATCACCCTTAGGTTCCAGATGATTGGAGAATGGCCAATGTCGTACCAATCCATAAAAAGGGGAGTAGAGAAGAAGCCAGTAATTACAGGCCAGTTAGTTTCACATCTATAGTGGTCAAATTAATGGAAACACTCTTAAAAAAACAGATAATTTCCCATCTAAAAATTAATGACCTATTGGACCCAAAACAGCACGGCTTTACTTAGGGCCGATCATGTCAGACCAATCTAATCGATTTCTTTGACAATGTCACTAAAGTGTTAGATGAAGGTTGTGCTGTGGATATCGCCTATCTGGATTTTAGCAAAGCCTTTGACACTGTACCACATAAGGAGCTCATAGATAAGTTATTGAAGGTAGGACTCAATCCCTGGATAGTTCAGTGGATTTCCAGTTGGCTGAGGGATCGGTATCAGAGCGTTGTTGTTAATGGCGTGCAATCTGAACAAAGGCGAGTTACAAGTGGTGTGCCGCAAGGCTCTGTCCTGGGCCCCATTCTTTTTAATATATTTGTAAGTGACATAGGAGAAGGCTTGGTAGGAAAAGTTTGTCTGTTTGCTGATGATACAAAGGTTAGTAATAGGGTGGATATTCCTGGAGGTGTCTGCAACATGGAAAATGATTTAGCTTTACTGGATAGATGGTCAAAACTGTGGAAACTAAAGTTTAATGTCTCTAAATGTAAAATCATGCACTTGGGTAGAAGGAATCCCTGCTGTGAGTACCGTATGGGCAGCACTGTGTTAGCCAGGACCTCGGAGGAGAGAGATTTAGGGGTACTGATTACTGATAGCTGCAAGATGAGTGGACAGTGTAGCCAGGCAGTGGGAAAAGCAAGCAGGATGCTCGGCTGCATAGCTCGAGGCATCACCAATAGGAAGAGGGAGGTTGCGATGCCGCTGTATAGAGCCCTGGTGAGGCCACAGCTAGAATACTGTGTGCAGTTCTGGAGACCTTACCTGCAAAAAGACATTATGCAAATAGAACGTGTCCTAAGGCGGGCAACAAAAATTATAGAAGGACTTAAACTTAAAACTTATCAGGAGAGACTTAAAGAACTTAATTTGTACAGTCTGGAGGAAAGAAGGGAGAGGGGGGACATGATTGAGACCTTTAAATATGTGAAGGGATTGAATAAGGTTCAGGAGGGAAGTGTTTTTAAGAAGAAGCTTAATGATAGAACAAGGGGGCACAACCTGAAGCTAGTCGGGGGGGGGGGGGGAGATCAGGAGCAATGTTAGAAAATATTATTTTACAGTAAGAGTAGTAGATGCTTGGAACAAACTTCCAGCAGAGGTAGTTGAAAAATCAACAGTCACTGAATTTAAACATGCCTGGGATAAGCACACATCTATCCGAAGATAAAGAGTACATACAGTATACACATAAGGGCAGACTAGATGGACAGTATGGTCTCCTTCTGCCGTCAACCTTCTATGTTTCTAGCATCAAGCCTAATAGTAGAGTAACTGCCCCATTTCTTCATTGCCTCCCCGTCTGTCAGTCCGCCACCCCACATGGGGCAGTGAACCAGGAGCCGCTCCCCTGAGTGTGTGCCTCTGCCTGGCATCAGGCTTGATGCTAGGTTATGCTCAGGGGCAAACCCCAGGGGCTGGTGGCAACCATGTGAAGCATTAGGCTGTTAGTGAGGAAGTGCAGTAGAGTGTTGGGGAAGGCACCATCCTGTAGTCTTGCACATGGCGCCTTCCGTCCTAATGTGAGTTCAGCTTTTTTTATTTATTCCTTTTTGTCTTTCTTTCTGTTTCCTTCTTCTTTCATTTCTTTTTTCCATTTCAGCTTCCTTCTTTTTCTCCATTTTTCCTCCCTTCCTTTTTTTCTGGGCTGGGGTTACTGTTCATGGTACCCTGGGCATTGTCAAATTGTGAGTGATGCGCGATTGTGTCTCACCGTGTATGCTGCCATCTGGTAGGACGGAATCTGACAAGCCCCCCTAACTGTCAGGAGTTAGTTGTTTTTCCTGCTCAGTTTATAAAGCAGCAAATTTGCTGTTTTCATCTAATAAGTGAATGCCGGAGGATTCTGTAAATAGTCTCCAGCGTGGGCCAATCTTCAGCAAACAGTGCCGCGATCTCATGAATAATTAAGCGTCCTCCATTAGCCACACTACCTGATCGGCACACCAAACAAGGCCACAGTATACACAGCGGTGATGATAAACCATAAACATTAATGGGATTTTATTAAATTTAAACCAGCGGCACGGACGGGTTCAGTCATCGCACCTGCCGGCGCGTCAGCGCGCAGCTGTCATCTCGCTGCAGGGAGGAAGGCTCAGACTCGCCCATTAATCTGTTTCAAAATGCCATAGCATTTCCACCCGCGTCTTCCCGACTTTTTTTTCCCAAAGATAAAATGTCTGTTTAAAGTTCATTCCCTCCCGCTGACACTCATTGAAATGAGGTTTGGTTTGTCTTTATGACACCGGAACTGCGATGGGCTTGATAATAATAACAATAACCAAAAGCCTTGTTTGCGGCAGGAGGGGGGTGCGACTATACAGAACTATGCTGGGATGCTTGCTCTCATTCTCAAAGTGACCCCAGAGTTCGGTGTCACTTTCCAGGCTGCCATTGCGCATTTATAAGTCTAAATTGTCATTCTTTAATCTCAAGCCATATACAGCATAGGCAGCCTCATCACTCAAGGGCTTAAGCCCTCCCTGTCCCATCTCATCCTCCAATCTGGCTCCAGGATACCACTAAATACTTTTATCAAGTTGTCCATTGCTTATGAGTAAAACTTTGCTAAGTCTAGAAAAGTGCTAATGACAGTTTTCTTTTATCTTGTGGAACTTTGAGAAAAGGAAGAATGTTCTGTTTTGTCCACTTCTCAAGGTCTGGTTGTTGTTTCAGGTCACCAGACTCAGCAGAGTTTGCTATCAACACTCTTTTTGCAATTTTATCCTTGCATAATACTTTGGGTGTATTAAAGATGGAACCATTGGTCAGCCAATTGTAGCCTTGAGGTAAAGTTATGAGATTTGGTGGCTTTGCTGATTGTGTTCCCCAGCTAATTATATAAACCTGAATGTAGCTCACAACTGTTTAACAGGTGATGTATGATCACAAAGGGTACTACTCACCTGGCTGTTGTTTCCCAGGGTAGGGTGAGAATGTAGACAAATGTATACTTTTGGTGATGTATGAATTATTATATTATATGTATGAATTATCATATATTATATGTCTATAGCCCTAACCATGCAAATTCAATAAACAGCATCCTAATCTTATTATGGTTATGATAATAGATTATTCTAATTGGAGCAACCTTATTTAATTCTGGATATGTTTAACCCCTATGGCACTGAAGATGAATAGTATAAACAAAACTCAGAGTTACAGTCTTTCAAATACAATCAGCAATTTACCTTCATGAGGTCCCTGACCACATGTTGAATACAATGATAGATTAAGCCACATATGCTCAACTCGTGGCCCAGGGGGCACATGTGGCCCCCAGAGCCAATTGATGTGGCCCCTTACCTGCTGTGAGACAAGTGGGAGAAATAAATAGAACTGGTGTGTAACAGTAAATAGAGGCTCAATAAGAATGAGAGGTTGCAAGGATAGTGATATGGGGAAGGGGGCATTGCCAAATACAGGTGGCAGCCATGGCTTGGAGGAACATGGTGACAACACCACTTCTGGGTGTAATCACCATAACCATATGAAGATAACAATTTGTTCTATATTTAATTGAATGATTAACAATGGTAAGGGTTTAAATGTGTTGAGTATATTATGGTTACGATTTGGGACTGATGGGCTGAAAATTGGGGACCCATATTTTGGGGAGAGGTGAGGCAATCAGCATGTGTATTGGTAGCATGTGGGGATTGGAAGATATAAATGTAGTAATGGATGGGGTGGTGGAGGGACCTAGGAGTAAAAAATAACAGTCTAATGGAGTTTGTGGAGACAGAGGGTATCGCGATTGTTGTAGAAAATCTTTGTTCTGCTATTCCAAATGATACATTCGAAATTCTGAACTTATACATTGCAGCCCTCTACCAGTTTCCAAATTGCTTAAGTGGCCCGCACTCTTCAAAAGATTGAGCATCCCTGGATTAAACTAATTGGTGGAATATTATGTATATTATGCTGGAGATAAATTAAATTGGGAATATAGAATGACTTGGTAGATGGGAGGGGCCTAACCTTAAAATATCTGAGAGCTATTGCTTCTTGGCCTACTCCCTTCCCAGGAGTCCTAGGGAGGACTAAATAGGGAGAATGGCTGTGCTGTAATAATCTATTCCTGTCACAAGTTCGTGCAGTGTGGAGAAGAGAATTCATTTCCCACTAGGATTTCTTGTGGAGGTTTTCTAGCAGATTGTTTCTCAGCGCTGGACGCGCTCCCCACACCCGGTCGGATGACTCGGTTTAGCTGTGTGTAGTGCTGGAGACTCCTCCTGTCACTTGTGTTAGTACTGATCCTGAGTGGCTCAGCAATGCAAGTGAATCATAGGCCCCATACCGTTATAGTCGGGGTTCCCTTTTAACCAAACCTTTGACAGCGCAGCAATAACATTCAAGAGACCACTAAGCCATTCTGCAGACTTATCCATATCACCCTGCTGCCACACATAGTTCTGCCCAGTAACTTCTTCCTCTTTAAGGCATCTGCATGCCACCCTAAGGCCCCTGTCACATTGTGCAATGCAGTGCAGTACACAATTGTGTGATGCGCGGTGTCTCCGTTGCAGTGCTGTGGCACTCCAACATTGTTTCCTGCCCCCCCAGAGCAGCAGCAGTGCGGGAACCTTGAGAAGACCAGTGATGGTACCTGGTAGGAGGAAGCATTGGAGTATGGAGCTCTGGGATCCTGAGAAGACCGGTGGCGGGACCCAGCAGGATCAACGGTGGAGGAAGGGGCTTTGAGCTTCTCAAGAACGCTGGCAGCAGGACCCGGCAGGAGGCAGCAGTAAACTACAGAATTTAGACTGCCAAAAGTTCCTTGTTGGGTTCCCCAATAATTTCCTAGTGAAGATTAGCAATGCCACATGTCAGGTTATATGCTAATAGGAAGTTGTCCAGTAATAATCTGGACCACCTAAATATCTGTTACCCTTTTATCACTTTTATGGTGTTTTGAAGTTTACCAATTTAAAGAATTTGATCCAGCTACAGAGGACTACTGTCTATGGAATAGCAGAAATTTGGTGGGACCCAGCAGGATCAACGCTGGAGGAAGGGGCTTCGAGCTCCTCAAGAACAAAGGCAGCAGGACCCGGCAGGAAGCAGCGGTGCAGAAAGGAGCTCCAGGATCCTCAAGAAGACCTGTGGCAGGGCCCAGCATTCCTCTGTTCCGGTATATGCAATAGCTACCTTCTTAGGGTCCTTCAGTCCTCCTCAGCATCAAGGACCTGATGAAAGTACCTTAAGAAGGAGGCTAATGCAAGCGCCAGAGCACAGAACAGAGGTGAGGGAGCAGTAAAGATGGACCAGAAGGCAGTAGTAAGTATGGTCCTTTTACTGTACTTCAAGTAAAGCGCAATAAATGCGCCTTCTATATACAATGTACTACTTCCGGTGTGAGCACCAGAATTTAGATGCCCCTGCACTTTCAAAAGTTCCTCAATAATTTCTTAGTGAAGATTAGCAATGCCCCATGTCAGGTAATATGCTAATAGGAAGTTGTCCAGTAATAATCCGGACCACCTAAATACCTTTTATCCCATTTATGGCGTTTTAAAGTTTACCAGTTAAAGAATTTGATCTAGCTACAGAGGACTACTGTCTATGGAATAGCAGAAACTTGGTGTCATCTGTTACCCCTGCAGAAGTGGCTCAGACTGGGCCAGCTGCTTCAAGTGATACTAGGACGCCAACTGGTGGGAGCTCTTTGACACTATATATAAAGTGGATTCAAAGTGGTCTGGGTCTTCATTTGTGTGAGGATACATTGTATAAAAGAAAAGAGAGCCCTACAGACCAAGGACTTAAACCTTGCTGCCTATATCATTATATCTATAGCGCATTTCCTGGTTTGAGTTTTATATTGAATACATGCGCCCTACCTGCTGTGCCCATAGACTTCTATGGGCTGCATTGTGGTGCACTGATGTGAAAGGGCCCATTTATTTTAATGGGTGGCATCTCTGCTCATTTGTGACACGTTGGAGCATTTATACTGCAGTTGCAGCACATAAAAAATAATTTACCATTTTCTAACTCCTGCTGGGGTCAATTTTAAAAACAAAATGGCGGTTCGTGCATTTGCAGGCCAAACAAGAAGGGCATCCTGTTTCTGTGCATTGTCAGTTATGGCAGCTGGGAGTGGAAGCTCCAAAATGGCCGCTACATTTCTTTTCCAGCTTTACCAGGCTGTTGGTCCGGTTTAAATGTTTGCACCAGAGCCTGATCACATCTAGTTATGTAACTGGAAAGTGTGTTAGTGTCTTGCAGGACTAGACCCTGCCTAGTGCAGAGTTGCCTTGGAGGGTTCAGGGCGGCTTTAAAATGGTCTTATCAAACCCCATCCGAATCTCCGAAACTCTGATAAAGGAACCATCATCCGAAACTTTGATAAAGGAGGATGATGTTAGCTAATTCTTTTAAAGCAGACCAAAAGTCAAAGTTCAGTAAATTGCACCTCTAAAGCCCCACTTTGTGTGGTAATCCGTGACATCAACTAGTTGAGAGTCCAGCTTATGAAAAACCCAGTCATTTTAGAAGAAACACTGACTGAATGGTGTGCGGTAAAATCTGCAGTGAACAGCGATAAAGAGGGGAGCAATTTACTAAACTTTCTTCTTGGCTTTTGTTTCACTTTAAAGTGGACATAAACCCAGTATATATTATATATATATTATTTGGGGGATGTGATTTATTATTCCTTTAATTATGTTGTCACATATGTGTTTTAGTTAATTACATTGTTTTTCTATTGATCTTTATTGATGTGCTATTTATTATGTTATTTACACACCATGGCTATGATTGTGGTAAAGGGGTAAAAAGTCCAATAATTTTTTCAGGAGTAAAAAGGTGCCATTGACTTTCAATGTCTTCCTATCTGGTGATTCACTAGCAGTGACATTCTCAATACATATATTGTAGAAGTGAAATCATTTTTCTTTTTGCACTTCAGAATTTGGGAGACTTTGCCCCACACTGCTACTTATTAGCTGCTATTTTCTGGTGATAACAGATGCTTTTAACGTAAGTGTATTTCTGTGTTTTTGAACTGTGAAATAGCTGAAAGGGATTTGCCCTATTAAAGTGTGTTATTTACAGTCTGAGCCTAGACCAAGGAATCCATTAGACTGTATAGGCATCTCAGCCTGGTCATATACTCCTCCGTACACATCTTGTTTGACCAAAGCTAGAGGTTTGGATCTCAGGATCACATTCACTCCCTATCCACCTCCTGTCGCCTCTCCCGCATCTGTCCCGTCCTCTAACCTGATACAACTAAAATGCTAGTGCACGCCCTGTTCATATCTTGACTTGACTATGCAACACCCTCCTTTGCGGCTTACCAACAAACAGACTGTTACCCCTCCAATCTATTGTGAATTCTGTTGCTCGCCTCATCCACCACTCCTCTCGCTTCTCTAGTGCTGCTCCCCTCTATGTCAATCCCTCCACTAATTACCTAGCTCTCAGAGAGTTCAGTTCAAGCTTCTAACACTAACCCACAAAGCTCTTTCCAGCCAGGCCCATCTCTACATTTTATCTCTGATCCAGTGATACCAAACCAAGCACAAGCTCAACTCTGCTGCTGACATTTTCCTGTTCTCCTCCTTGGTCACCTCCTCGCACTCCCCCCTTTAGGACTCCCGTGCCTCCCCACTTCTCTGGAATGCACTCTGCTGCTCAATCTGTCACTCTCTTCAGACAAGCATATAACTTGACTTAAGCAACTAACCCTTTTATCTCCACCATTATCCCTTAGACTGTAAGCTCACAAGGGCAGGGCACTCTTTACTATTGATACCTGTTATCCCATTTGGTTTGAACTTTGTAGCATCTAGTTTGTATTGGTCCCTGTACAGTATGTTTTACCTTGTCTGTAATAAAGAGCTACAGAAGATGATGGCGCTATATAAATAAACAATAATAATAAGTAAAGCCTTCCCTTTCCATCAATGCTTTCTATGCAGAATACTGCACAGCATCGCACCCCTGTATCCCTCTGTATGTGCTTTCTCTGCCTTGGACTGCAGACAAACCAATCAGGGTTAGAGACAAGGAAAGATTGAGCTATGCCATGCTATGCAGACTTGCCAAATTTGCAGAAAGGAATCGGAAGGATGAACGTAGGGAAATACGATTTTGGTTTTGCTTTCAGAATAAAGAGAGAGTAATGTATTTACAAACTGAAAAACTAAACTGGGACTTTGAAAGACCCTCTCTGCAAATGTTTGCAGCTGACATGAGCCTGAAGCTGGCCGACTGCAGCGCTATAGATGTGGCTATCCCTGACAGTACTAAGCCCCACATATGGAGATCCCCATGTTGCATTGCGGGAGTATACATTTGCTCACACAGCAGAGAACTATAATGGTAATAAAGAAATAGGTCACCAATCAGTCTTCAAACACATAAACCCCCATGTTCCCAAATACTGACCGCATGGGGCATTCCCTGCTGCCTATTGTGGGGAGGGTGAACCAGGGTTTCCATCCTGGGGCCTCCACCTCTTGGGGTCCTCTGCTTAACAAGGGCAGGGATTGATCTATATTGACTTACAGATGCCTCCACTCAAGGTTCAGCCCAACCACATTAGATCCTGGGCGGTCCTGGGCATACCAATGTTTAACAATTAAATGAAAAACCACCTCCAATCTATCAGGTTTGCTGAATGGGTATTATTGTGCGCTGTCTGCGTGGTGAACCTAATTTTGGTGGGCAGTCATGTGTCTGCTGGAACACTGAGGGGCAAAAGTGCAAGAGTAAGTGAGTATCAGACTACTGGGCGATTGGTCTCTCTGGGCAGATGTCTATACTAATCTGGGATGCCCCATGCTGGCACTATGTGGAGACAAATAGAGAAATGGAAGTATTCAGGTTTACTTTCTCTTGCTTTCTCTTTAACATAACAGGGCATCCCAAATTAGGACGTGCCCTAGAAAAGATGTTAGCCAGACTAAAACTGAATTTTGTCTGTAAAAGAGAGAAAAATCTGAATAAAACATGTAGCTAGCCTTACATCCGAATGATCAAATCTATGGCTGTGTTACCACCAGGGCAGCCATCAGTGCAGCCATCAGTGCAGGACAGCCAAGACTCAATTTGCAGTCCAAGGGGTGCTGCTGCAAAGAGGGGGCCAGACAGCCCTGATCTGATAGCTTCTGGCTGCCACCCTATTCCTGCTAGTTCCAAGCTGTTTTTCCTTGGGGCCCAATTCAAACCAGGGCCTTACCCATCACATATGAGTTATTATTTAGTTTGTTATGAGTTATAGGGGGGAAGACTCTATACAGCCTATAGTGTATCTGGGCCCCCTATAACCTGCAATTCTAGTTCAAACTAGGGTCTCAGCCATCATATGTTGGTTATGGGGTCCATATTTTATAGGGCTAATTGTGCCCTAGAATCTGCCTAGAATCTGATGGCTGGGCCCCTTTAGTTTCTGATATAGTCTAAATATTGAGGTTAGCCCAGATGCATTGGGGCCAGGGGTCAGGTTCAAACCTCGCCATCACATATAGATCATGAGGGGGACTCCAGCTTTGTTGTGGTATGGAGGCCAACAAATCCTGCTGGCGACCCTGACCATCATTATATTTCTCTGCTGTTTCAGCTGACTTGCACTCCACACAAAGCAATCCGGTTGTCGTTATCCATGATGTTCAATACTGTTGAGGACAGCCATTAAATTTGTCTCTGGCCAGCTTGAGGCTGCCGGCAGCCAAGGACAATAGTGTGAGGGACTCTTTTGTAGTCTCCAGGTAATCCGTAGGACTATTGTCCCTCAGTCTTGGTACTCGCTCTCCACAGGATGTGGCGATGGCTGATAAAGTCAAAATGTTCCCTCTTCTCTCTTTACTGCCATGGCTGCCACTTCAAACATAGCCAGCTGAATAGAGGACATTTGACCCCTGACCACAACCAGAATCTAAACGTGCGGAGACAGAATCAAAGTAATTTGTATCATTTCAATTAGCTACTTGCCGCATAACAGAGAGGTCATGACTCCATCCAGCCATTACTGCCCATGGCAACCGGACCTCAATGTCTTATTAGTTTCCAAATACTTTCACTCAATAAATGTGAGCCCGCGAACAAGGCTCGATTGTTGACCCGCCAGGGAACAGACTCCCAGCACTTGCTACCCAATGAGCGGAAGATGACATAAACTTTTGCTGGCACAACAAAACTTTTGATTGTAGAGATTGTGGCTGACAAAATGGCACTTTACAAAAAGAAAAGGGGGTCTCTCTGAATGAATCATCTCGATTAGGAGCTATTTATGGGGGGGGGGAGAATGGCAAGTTTGTGTAAGAGCACTGTTGTTGCCTTCCATCGACGACACTGCCTTTCTTCAGCAGTTTGTTCTGTCTGACAAAATTCGAATATTCTAAAATCAATGTTTCCATTGTTGCCCAATAAAGGACGCCATTGGCACGGACAGAAGTGAAGAACTTTAAAATATAGATGGCCGGTTGATCCACATAGCTATTATTGTTTTTCCTTTATGAATAAAAAGCTCTTTGTTCCTCCATCGGAAAAAAAAAAGAAAAAAATGTTCTATTTGTTGATGTCAAGCTTGAGCGATAACTCGGCTCTTTGATAGGAAGAATGTTTTGAATTGTTTTTAATATATCGCCGGGGTCTCCAGATGTGAGGGAGTGGTGGCCTGAAGAAGGACTTCTGAAAAGGAAAAGGCTGCCCACGCAAGCTGGCCAAAATAAAAGAGGCCGCTGCCATGAAAAATGAGAAAAATGGAATATTATCATTTGCAGAATATTGTTATTAATATTTAAAAAGATCTATAATGCAACTCCTTAATATAAAACATTCAAGGGTATAAATTATAAAAAACTCCACCATTGTCATGGAAATGGATCAAGTGCTCTTGTGTTTAGATGCACATATGTGCAATATCATCTTGTGGTTTGAAAGCCACCATAAGTAGGTTCATTTGTGCACCCGTTGGAAATTTTCATCCAGAGCTTCAAAATTGCACATGTACCATTATGTTTGCAGTCATCCTCTGTGCCAACATGTGTCAAAGGGCAATGGCACCACAGCACGGTGCTTCTATCTGTTTTATGTTTCTGTTAAGACCTAGAATTTGTTGCTTTACTGCTCCATTTAAACCCAACATTGACTGACTACTTACTCTGTGAAGACCCAGCCTTGGCCGATTATTTGTGCCATTAGGACCTGGCATCAGCTAAACTGTTCCCTTAGTTAAGGTTTGGCAATGACGTGGAGGCTGATTCATTACTAACGCCAGGTACTGGCAGATGAGCGTCTGTATAGTGGTGCTTAGAGCGACTGCTAGTAGATGCTGTAAGTGGGTATCGGGCGCTGTAACATAGCACCTCAGTCGCTGTAGTAACCTGGTCGGCATTGATGAATGTGATGTATGCTGGGAGCTCTAACACCAGTACAGCGCTGCAGCGAGCGAGCGAGAGGTAGCGCCAGCTCAGTGCGACCGACTCCCGGTGCTCCACACCATACAAAAAAGGACACACACAGCGCAGGCGCTCTAAATCTGGTCGCAGTAGCATAGAGCGCCAGACGCTGTGTGATTAGTCTGTTTTGAACACATATCCACAAGTAACAAAGCGAAAACACATGGAATGACATTGTTTTAACACTGGGACATTAACACTTTAGTGCCAGACCTGTAATGACAATTCTGCATAAAAATATAAAAAGTCAAAAAAGTTTCTAAAAGTGTTTGTTTACATCCAGGAGAGGTCACACAATGATATGAGAAAAAAAAAATTTAAAATGTCAAACTCGCTGTTTAAACACAAGCAAATGAACACCCATTGAAATGTATGGGAGAGTGAAAGGTAATACCTGGCGCTCTGGAAGCTAGAGCGCTGGCGAAATACGCTGAGCCACCTGTAATAATACATCAGACGCTACATGGCGCTTTTAGAGTCGCTCACCAGATTCGCTTTCATAAATGTGGTTTTGCCTACAGCGCCCAGCGTTCACCAGACGCTGCCTGTTGCTACAAGGCACTACCTGGCGCTATCCCTTCTTGAATAGCCCCCAATGTTTCCACTACTTCTTCCTTCTAGGACTTCTTCCAACTATGTTCTGGTACAACTTTTCTGAGTCATAATCTCATAATTTCAAAACACTGTCCCCATAATCAGGGGATTAATTGGATCTCAAAGTCGATTTTTCTGAAGTGACATCTATAGTTGACTGTTTTTGGTTCATTCTAATTTATCTGCTCTAATAAGACCCCCGTGTTGGCTGCCTTCACATGGGGACACAGTTCTTGTAACATCTGTAAGGAACCAACCTTAGGTGTTGCTGGATTGTTGGGCTCATCCATTGCCCCCAGAACCCACAAAAAAATGTTTGGTAATCAGTCATATTCAACAACCCTTAATGGTGGGGGTCAAGAAAGCAAGGATGCTTATGCAGGAAATAATAAATAAAACAATCCAAGTGTGTTTTCTATGATTTGATTCTTGCCACATTCTCTACCACAAACCAACACCAGACAATGAGCTTTCTTAATCTATTACATCTAGACATGTAAAAAAAATAAACTCAGGTTGTACACCTCTATACATGCTTGTCCCAATTTCAATCACATTCTTCATGCACATCTAATAATTAAGTCGTTGACATATATTTTTATTTGGTCACCTACATTTCTTGTTCGGAAGAACTATAACAATGAACAATGGGAAGGCCCTAATAATATATTAGATAGATTGGATGATCCATCTTATTTTTGCATAGGGAGCTTTTGTCCAAACTCCCTACTTGTGTTGCTAATCGTGCTTCATAAACCCAGGGTAATAATTCAACCCTTGGAATTTTTTCTAATGTAATTCCACAAACAGTGGGATGATCTGTGATGCTCAAGGTAATGAAAGAAAACAATTGTTTACAGAGCTGGGCTAAAAGAGACATCGTTACTCTGAACAGTGGGAAGATCTAATAATGTGGATAGTTCGTTGGTGCATAGTGTTGTTTTTGCATAGACAGCTTTTGTTCTGAATTACACAACAACATTCTCTACATGTGTTGCTGTCATGTTTTCTCAGTTCAAGGCAGAAAAAAATTTAGACACACAATGTTTGACTCAGCACAATAAAAAAAATATGTCTAGTACTACCTACCAAATAACACACATTGGCAAACATGTATATAGGAATAAATGAGAAGCCACACAGCCACATCATGGCACCTTAATTTCAATGTGTTTTTATGATAAATGTTCGAATTGATTTTGTATGAAATGAATTCAATTCAATTTACACAATCCTTGTAGACCTCAGAACATCATACATGACTTTTTGGGGGCATTTTGAGTTTGGACCGGTCAAATTTTACTACTGAATTGGCCATATCGATTTCAAAACAAATCATTAGCTCTTAGATTACATTCTAAAAGCTTGTTTTTAATTTTTTCATCTAGAGTAAAGATTAAATTGATAACAGATTTACTCAGAAGACCACCCCTAGAATTTCTATAGGGACTCGTATACAATATGGATCCCCAGGACTCAGCTCAGTAATAAAATATCTTCTACTACCTATTGAATAAGGACTTAAAGTGGACCAACACCCAGGATTTTGACTATCCTGGGTTTTGGTCCACTTCGGTGGGGCACCCCGATCGGGGGGGCTGTGTGAAACCCCCCAGAAACCCCAAAAAACTCACCTCTCCCCGCTCCCACGTGAACGCCGCAGCCAATCCCCGCCAACGTCTAGGCGGGGGACAGGAACGTACAAGCCTCTTCCGCCGCCGCCGCCTCCCGCGCGTCACTCTCGGCGCGCGCGCCCCCGCCGGCCATTCACAGAGGAGGCGGGAGGCGGTGGCGGCGGAAGCGGCGGCGGATCAGGTAAGATCTTTTTGGGGTTTCTGGGGGGTTTCACCCCGCGGGACATCCCGATCTCAGATGTCCCGCGGGGTGGGAGGTGATCGGCCCGGGACTCTACATTACTCTACATTAATATTTGCTTCATAAACCCTGGGTGATAATTCATCTCTTTGATAATAAAAATGTTCAGATTTTTGTATATCTTTGTTGTCTCCAGGCTCAATTTTATAAGGGTTTTCTGCACAATCCCACATGTCCTGAATTAGAAAAAGAATGACACCCTAAATTTGCTTGTGGAGACAAAAATGAAACAAATGATATGAAAATTCTTTTGCATTTCTTTTTTATGTATTATCTATTTCTTTCTTCAGACTGAAGCAAGGACTATAGTGAGCGAGAAAAGAAAGAGAAATGCTGCTCATATAAATATGGCCAAAAAGAAGCACCATCACCAGTGGTGGACTGGGGCAAAAAATCCGGACCGGTCGTCCACACCTCTGCTATGCCCCCCCCCCAATGTGCTTCACTGTAAGGCTGAAGCTATGGCATTGCAAGAACAAGTCATGAGAAGCCGTGGATATGGCCAATCTTAAAGTGAGTCTAAAAGACTCCAGGGCCTGCTGACTAAGTGTCACTGGGGCATCATGATTTGGGATGTAGTATCTCAGCCACTGCAGCTTATAAATAAAAATGAGGTGCGGCCCCCCCTCCTGAGGCTACCAGGCATATAGGCAGGGTTCCCCATGGCCTCTGGCCCCTATGCCCCATGCTCTTCCATACCCCCCCTGTTGGGAGTGGGGTGGGGTAATGGCAAGTCACTCGTGCCATGCCAGCAGGTAACTGCCAATCTGCCAGACTCTGCTCAATCACCCCCAAAGGGAGGTGTATTAATACCCCAGAGTGTAGCTTTACTAGGATTCCCCCAACTGTCATTTGACAGCTAAGGGACAGGAGGGGATTCTCAGGGAAGCCACATCTTGGGGTATAAATACATCACCCTTCAGCAGAAGCAAGCCGAGTCTGGCAGAGCGCCAGCCTGTAAGGAAGGTTACCATTGTCCTCCTTCTGTCCAAACGCTGACAGAGCTGATATTCTGACAGCTTATGCTGGCAGAAAAGGAGCTGCCAAGGGACCCGAGATATGAAGATGACAGATGCAAGTATAGTGTAAATTGTGTTTACAGTGTGTTTTTTTGTCTCTTTGTTTTTTGACTCATTGAAGTAGTAAAGGGACCCTCTACACTAGTTCAAAGGTTAGGGGAGGTGGCAAATTACCTGCTGAAATGGCAGCGGGTGACTTGCTGTCAATCCGACCCCAAGGGCCAGGGGGTTATGGAAGAGCCCTAATGACGCGGACCCGGTGTTGACCCTGGGAGAGAACTGGACCTGCACTGAAGGGCATAGGGACTGGTGTCCTGGGATGGCCAAAGGGGTGGGATCTCACCCCAGGTGGTGGGCTTGGGAAGGGGGACCGCACTGAATTTTGTTGATGCACATAAGCATTGAAAATAGCCCTGATTATGCTGATGCCTCTGTAACATGCTATGGAAAGGGGGGGGGGGTGTTTCTTTTACCACGATATGTATAATCAGACCCTGGGAGGGGGAACAAGGGGGGATATACTGGATAAGGAGACAACGCTCTTGACATGCCCACAAGCTCTGATTGGGGGTCGGGTTTGCTGGGGAGGTGCCAGGTACAGGAGAAATCTCTTTGAAATGACTGGCGCTGTGCAGTGAAAGAAGAGCATACAGAGCAGATATAGCTGAAGGTAAGCTGCATCAGCATGGGCATGCAGGACATGGCGGGACGATCCCTACAGAAAACTATAATCAGGATCAATTAGAACCTTTATAGGAAGAGAATTTTATCTTTCTGAAACATTGATTGTGAAATCTTTGTTGACCTGACTGCGGGGCAGCTGCACTTGCTGGTCCATGTGACTGCCGGTGGCCAGTGGGGTACACATAGTGGTCATACACAGTGCTTGCCTGATGATCCCCTTGTCGGCAGTCACATGGGGCTGAGATCCAGCAGCCAGGGCCGGATCATGGAAGTAGATAAGTATACCTGCCCCCACTGCCTATAAGATTGACCCTTCAGTGATTTTTAAACCGGACCTTCACCCCGAATAAGAGCTTATCTTGTATGTTTCCCCTACCTTGTACATAAAGATTGCCCACATTAAAACTCATCCTTCCTGCCCCTAGTGCATTTTCTCAGCCTTTACACATTTAAGATGGCTGCTCTGTCTGAGCAAAGCACAGCTATAACCTGCCCCCTGTACTTTTGCCCGCCTCCTCCTCTCCTCAGTATGAGATGCTTCTGAGGCAAGATGGTGGCAGAATCCTGAATTAATAAAAAGTAAATTACTACAAATATAAAATATATTAATTTTAGGGAATTATTATTGGGTTCACCAGAGTAAATCATTCCGGAGGGCCATTCCTTCAGTCATATATGAAAAATATTACAGGACCACTGTACACCCAACAGCAAAATAATTCCTCCAGCCACTCTACCCTCTGCTCTTCTGCTCTCAGTGTGTTTGGCAAGCCACTGTGGGCCCACGTCTGTCTCTGACCACAGCAGAGCATGCTCATGACTTTTGAAGCTGTGCCATGAAATGCCCTTATTAGCTCAGCCATGACCCAAAAACCAAAGCCGAGAAAGTGGCTTCGCTTAGAAATGGCCTATTTTACACTGTTCCCAATGGGATCGGTTGGAAGGAAGTTAATATGTGCCTGGACAAGCACTTCAATTACATTTGTTTCCATTTGTTAATTAAACAGTAAAAGTACCCAACTATCCAAAAAAACCTTACAAAACACTTAAAGCGGACCTTCACTCTGAATAAGAGTCTATCTTATATGTTTCCCACTCCCTGTACATACAGATTGTCCACATTAAAAATCATCCTACCTGCATCTACTGCATGTTATGAGCCTTTAAACATCCAAGATGGTGGCTCATGGAACGTCAGGCAGCCTGAAAACAGGAAGTGCCTTCTGACTGTGCTGCTCTGCATTCTGGGACTGCTGACCTTTACCTGACCCCAGCTCTGCTCTGTCTGAGCAAAGCACATCTATAACCCGCCCCCTGTACTTTATCCTGCTCTCCTCTCATCAGTAAGTGCGATGCTTCTGAGTCAAGATGGCGGCGCCCGTATCCTAAATTCCTGAACAGAGTTGCAGCCCAGTGGGGGAAAGAATAATAAGTTAGTGACTAAAAACGTAAAATATATTAATTTTAGATGCTGGGGAATAGTTTTTTAAGAGTTTGGGCTTTTCATTAAATCACGCTGAAGGTCCGGTTTAAGGCAAACAAGAAACACTGTGTTAGATTTGCACCTTTATTACTGGGTGGGAGGTCAGTGCCTGGGGCCCACCAGAGATTTCTTTGGGGCTCTTAAGGGTTAGTCTGACACCAGAAGCATGGATCAGGATAGCAGAGCAGAAACAAGAACCAGGAACACAGCGCCAGGGAAGGCTACGCTCAGGAAAACCAAGGGATACAAGTGGGTGATTATACATGTTTTGCCATGTCTAGGTGCACAGAGCTGTAAATGTAAGGGCCTAGTACACAATGTCACAGCCCAGAATTGCCAAGAGCCACCTCCTCAGCTTAATGGGATGGCATTGGTTGGGGCAAATGAGTCTCTTAGCCAATTGGCTATTATTTTATGGTCTTTGTCTGTCATAACCAATGTACCCTGGCCAGATATTCAACTCTTATTCAAATATTTAAAAATTTTTGAAAGTATCGCCTCCACTATTAGAAGCGACGGTTTGATGCTGGTTGTTTGGTCAGATTGAAAAAAAGTTGGTCACGTACTAAAGTTTTTGCTGTTTGGCTTTTGTTTTTTTGCATTAAAGCAAAGGTTTCCTTCTTCCCTGTCACAATTCATTATTGGTGGGAAAAGCTAGCTCCGCTTTCCTGTCCGCTTGGAGCCTGAATCCGGAGCAAAGCTGACGGTGTGTGTAGGCTGACACGGGCAGCGCTGTGTGACTGCGTCACCTGCAATCAAGCCTAGCCAGCCGTTTGATTAAACATGACACGAGGCAATATTTCCAACATTATTAGAAAAGAAACTGGATATTCGAAGACATCAGGGATCTTTGAGCTGGTGTCCATCAAAGACGAACCTTAATTTTCTGCTTGCTGGATGGGCAGCTTCTGCTTTTAACCGCTTCATGATCACACATTGCTTTTGTGGATGACATTGGTTACGCATGCTCAGTCTAAGACATTTTTTTTCCCTGGTAATTATTTTTTATAGGCTTCCTGTTGCGGAACACGTTGATTTAATTCTCTGCTATTACTTATTAATAGAATCTAAATGAGTTGATAATGAATTGGAGTACTCAATCAAGTAATGGCGTGTCTTTGTTAAAGTCTGTTTTGTATATTAAAAAAAAGAAGAAGCATAACATTGTTATGAGAGGAAAAGTGCGGATATGCTTTTTTGACAAATATATTCTGTGGTTTCTCTTGGAATTATAATCCTGGAGTTAGAGTGTAAAGCCTGGCTTCAGTCAAGTTTAAAGAGTTAACATGAAATGTATTCCTTTTGCTGCCTGTGACCCCTTTAACGGGGCACTATAGTCAAGGTATTACTTCCTCATTCACATGTTTGGCAATAAATGGCAGCCAATCATGTGACCACTAGCAACTTTTCAGGTTTGATTCACAAAGCTTTTTGACAAACCCAAATAGTTACTGGCAGTCACATACCGGCAGCAATACATTGAATGAGGAAGTTGGCTGACTATAGTGCCGCTAAAAGGAGAGATCTAGTCTCATTTCCTGTTTGGTCACCAGGTACATTTAGTACAATTGAGAGAAATTCATTGGGTGACATCAAGGCTGAATGTTGGTGACCAGTGACACCACTCTTTTCCCAAAGACACCCATGACAAGACATCTACATGCTGGGGGATGTTCCATTCTCCTCTACAACACACTATATAAAAGGTGGTGACAAGTGACACCTCACAGGTCACTGCAGAAAGAAAGTGAGACATCTTCCCAATAGAGTCACAAACTAGAAAACATTTAACCTTTTATACATTTTTTATTGATTTGTAATAGATAGAAACAATGTGTACAGTTCTTCCAATATTGCTTTACATTAGAAACAATTAGGGCAGTGTAATCAAGTACTCAGTGCCCCATTTGTCCTGGAGAAGTGACATGTTGTCGTCCCGCAACGCGTCGACAGCGCACGTGCGGTTGTGAGGGGGGGTATGAGTTGATGGTCACTGTGGATATGTGAGTGATTTTTCTTTATTATTGATATCTGTTTTTTGGCTCCTGGCTGTCCTCTTAAGTTTATATTAGCACTTTTTGCACTTAGCACTTTAAAGATATTATTGGCACAAGTAGATATTTAGAGTATTGAGACTATTAAATAGTTAGCACTATTAACTATTGTTCCAGCTGGACCATAATTCACTGATTTTTTTTTTTTTAATTAATTATTGTAGTATAATAGCCATCACTCTTTGGGGGGCATTTGTTGTGTCCTCCCCCCCCCCGCCCCCTTTTTTCCTCCTAGGTCTTGTGTGTATGTTTTTTAATGAGGTTTTTAAAGTGTTTGTCTCTATATGTATATAAAAAATACTTTTTGGATGAATAAAATAATTTACTATGAATCATATATTAGTGTAGTGGTGCCGCTTTTTGAGGATAAATTGTTTGGGAACAGTGGGATTCCCTTTTCTTGTTTGTATTAGAAGGGTGCAGTGTGGCACACCTACCCTCTATTGAGCACACTTAGTTCATTGATCAGCTGGTGCAGGATTTCTTCCTTTTTTGCATAATCAAGTACTCATGGTATGATGAGTCATGCAACATTATCAATAAAGCAGATCTTCTGAATCATGTTGGTGCTCTTTGGTATATTTTATGACCTATTTCAATGTGTGTCATTAAACTGATCAGGAGCACTCAGAAACAATGAGCAATGAGCTCAAAATATGAGAAAACCATGTGAAACCATAAAAAAGAGGGGGAAGGGAACACAGGTAAAAAGTCTCCTGGTGGAGGGTATCCTTGAAGGGGTCTGCCACCTTGAATCCTCTACTCATATCTAGATCAAAGTATTGTATTAAAATTAAAGTATGAGAGTAGGTGAACCACGGGTCCCAAATCGTATGGAATTGTGATAGTCTATCTCTGATAATACTGGTTTATATATCGTTAATCATTATCGCTTCCAACTTGTGGAGGATGAATAGTTTAGGTATGCTAGGGGATTTACATCCCGAGGCTATGGCCATCCTTGCCGCAAAAATGTAGGAAATTATTTGTTGGGGTGATATAGGGATATCAGGGACAGTGTCCCCCTAACAGTGCCATCCTGGAGTCTTGCATCCTGGAGGCCAGTCACCCTAAATATTAGAGCTTATACTTTTTTCTAAAAAGATCTATAGGACATAACCACCAAACGTAGTACATATCTCCAAAAAGTGTACTCCCCCAGAAGCAATTGGGAGAAGACCCCGGATAGGCTTTAGCTATTTTAGTTGGAAAGAAGTACCATTGGAGAAGCACGTTTGAGTTTGCCTCCACTAACAAGGTATTTATAGATCTCTTGAATGAACTAGAAAACATTTTATCCTAAACTTAAAAGAAACTGGCTGGGGGTGAGCAGGAGATGCGATTCTTCTCACTTTATGTTGACATTTTGGATTACCAGCAGGACCAGAACTTCAATCTTTGAGGGAGAGCGGTGCCTGAAATGTTGACTGATTTTGATCCCTTGGACATCCAACCTATTCCCTCTCTGTCAAGCTGGTTATCAGAGAGAGATCACTGACACAAGCTCTCGAGACCCCTTTGGCCTTCTTACGTAGTAGCTGACCTTGAGAGCCCACACCATGGAAAAGGAGATTGCTTTGGAGGAAAATTTTTAAATTTGGGTGTAGCATGGTTTGGCTTGTAGTTTCAGCTGTGAACAGCCACTTCATACAGAAGGCTGAGCATAGACCAGTAATTTATTGGGTTGTTGGATGGGGGGGGGGGGGGGGGTGCAAAAGTAGGTATACAGTATAATATATATTTCACATTTTATAGATTTTTTTGTTAATATTTTATGTTTTTAATTGTTTTGCATTATACCTTACTATATATATAATATATATATATATATATATATATATATATATATATATATATATATATATATATATATTTATATACACACACACTGTCGCAAGCCACCATGTGGAGAGACCAATGTTGGGCCTTATACAGGGGGTTAAAGCAACCAAAAGACCCTCTACTCAAAGGTAAAGGAACCCAACACAAGGAATAATTGACTTACCCATCACTCCTTGTCATGGACGGAGCCATGCAAATCATCTTGGTATGTCTCAGGGCCTTCAAAGGCAGTCAGAAATCTGCTGAGTGTGCAGTGCCAAGGATTAGCTTAAAGTGGCTAAAGTTTTGTTACACTTTAAAATGTACACAGCCAAGCTCTTTCTACTTGTGGACACATGTTTGGAGGCTCTCTTGTGGCTCTCATCAGCACAAGGTTAGAAGTATTTGGCTGTATGGGGGGCTAGACTTGGTGAGTACCAAAACAGAGCATTGGGCTAATTGACATCAGACTTGATTAACATCAAGAGATGACTTGCATCGCTCCGCCCACTTCAAGGAGCAATGGTTAAATCTATTATTCCTTGTGTTGGGCGGTGTATAAATACTTTCTGAAAAGTACCTCTTTTTCTATATTTATATTTAGAAATATATATATATATTGCAAGAGGTTTTGATGATCATCCAAGAGGAAGACGGAGGCTAAGAGAAATTTAAATACTTTTTGTATAAAAATCCATTACGCTGTTGAAGAAAACCTTCAGCTTTACATACATATATTTAGTATCAAAACAAGTGGGTTTGTATTTAGGAGCATTTGGCCGCTTTTTTTCCCAAGGACCTTAAATGCATCCAGATTTTTCCCCCATAGACTTTAATAGAATTCAGGTGATGCTGAATTAGAATATTGCTAATTATTTGGCAGAACTGCACCGGAACAGAAGAGAGGCAGATTATTCTCCTCACTAATAATGGTGTGTGTTATACGTCCATAAGTATTTAAATAGTGAGGTGTAATAGGTCGTATAGAGCAACATTGGACCCGGTTATGCCGGTAAGAGTCTGTAAATGAAGAGACCTAATTATACAATGGCTCCACATTAGTATGTATTACTTCTATTCTTTCCCAGAGATTTGTTCTTCTTTTCCAGAGCCATACCTGCGCCAATGGCGTCTCTGCTTGGTTTGGCCTGCGAGGCCGCCCGGGGGAACCATATGTGACACGTTGATTCCACTTATTAGTGATTAATTTATCTACTTTGGGAGAGACAAATGTTCTGTGTGCGAGTGAGGAATGGCCTGAGTTGAGGAATATGGATTTCAGAGGCCTTGATTAATGTGTTGATATTGTAGTGCTAATCTTTGAGCGTAATCTTTCCTAAAATGCTTGCCGCTTGCTAAGATTGCTGCCGAGCTTGGAATCCCCTCCATCATCCTGTTAGGCTCCCTGTCTGCTGCCATTGTAGCTGCTCGCTCACCTGCTGGGCCGGACACAGAGCTCCTTTGGCATCTGCACTTTGCTGATGGCTCCTGCCCGGCCGGGGGTCCTTTAACGACCCTTGATGGGATTTATGACGAAGTGTGCTGAGGATTGTCTGGATGATTAGGGCGAGATTGATCCTCTGACTCTGTGGGTGCCAGGCCCAAGGCTTTTTTTTAAAATGTTACTCATATATATGTATATATATATATATATATATATATATATATATATATATATATATTTTATTAAATGGGACCAAAACCCTCATTCTACCGCATCCCTAGAGGGGTGACTGGTGAAGTTAACCCCCCCCCCACCCCAGTCTTGCCATATACTCACCTCATTCTGAGATCACACAGCCCATGCCTTGCTCTGCAGTGGCATCTTCACCCTGCACGCTACTCTGCGTTCACTATCGGAACCTCTTCTGGTAGGGAACAGGGAACACCCGTGCAGCAGCCACACCTCCTTAACTTAGTGCCAGGCTTCAATGCAGTGCCCTGCTATTTCATGTGCCCCCTCATGTCTGATTATTAGCTTCCTAAGTATCTTTTACATCCCAAACCAGGATCCCCTGGGGGCAATTGTTAGAAGTAATTTTCGATTTGAGGTCTGTTTTATTATTGGAGGCTGTGTAGCTGGGCCCAGTTGAGATCTTATGGCGGTACGATTTTGATAGCTTCCCTATTCCACCACCAAATAAACATTATAGGTGTTAAGGTGGAGAGAATATCCATAATTAGTCGAATTCAAGGATCAAAAAGGCTCTCCTATTTTAATATGCCCATGGCACTACATATAAACTTTCTGTGTCCCTCTGCATGTTAAAAAAACACTGCCTAATGGCTAACCTGACCTGGCAATGAAGAGATAGTCCTCAAATTGTCCATTTCTGTTGCTATTGTCACAAGCCATTAGTATAAACTGTAGGTTAGGGGCCCCAAACTTTTCTTCTATCAACTACTACCTTCATTTTTAAATTATTTCACGCATGGCCAACCATTGGGATGTGGGATCTATATGGCTGCACAGGGCACAATCCCAATTTCTCTGTTTGAGTAGAACCCAAGATTTTGAGTGTCCTGTCTGTGGCCCCCCCACATCGGTCAGTAATCTTAAGTCTCCTGAGATCCCCTTGTCTCAGGCATTCTCTGCCCAAGCACACCCCCGCACACACGCTGGCCGGCTGTAGCAGGGAATGCTGTTGGGTGCTCAGCCATTCACCTGGCTGATGCATGCACCCGGGGATAATGGAAAGGATTGGATCACGGGTGAACCAGGAGCTTTGCACAGTGGGGAAATGCCACATGCAGCATTTGGGCAGAAGGCATTTATTGTGCATTACCTGCACTGTGTTGTGTTGCACAGCATGTACTCACCATCTCCTTCTGTTCCATCACCAATCTCGCTGATCTATCAGTCCCTGTTGGAATTCTGGGTCTATCCAGTCTGTTGCCATTGCTGCCCCCTGGGTCTTCTGCAGCTGCCGATGCCGCCTTTACTGCCAAGTGTCCTGCTGCCACCAACTCTGGGCCGGGTCCTCTGCTGCCACCGCTGCCATCGCCATCTCTTATCACAGGTCTTCCTGCTGCCACTGCCTCCATTGCCAGGTGCCACTTTTGCTGCCAGGGACAGGAAGCAATGGTGCACTCCTAGGCACCATTGCACCACACACCAGCGTAGAAATGCAAGCTATTGCGTACCACGCTGCACTGCACTTATTTATTTCCACCGTCAGGGGTATAAATATGGTGGGTGCAGGGGTAGCGACCTCATTGGGCTCATAAGGTCAGGGGGGGCAACATCATTGGCGCTTTTCCTCCTTATTTATCAAACTTGTGTTCTCCCAGCTTCATATACAGAAAAAAGAAGCACAATTTGCCTGCTTTTTCAGGCTTTAAACCGGACCAACACCCGTTTTTACTTTAACGGGTGTTGGTCCCGCTGTCTGGTGATCGTAAGAAGCTTGGGGGTGCATCCAGAAATCGGAAGCCCCCCTCGCAGCAAACCGCACACAAAGCTTGTAATACTCACCTTCATTACGAGCCAGCGGCGAGAACGGAGTCCCGCGATCAGCCACCAGGCAGTCAAGTGGGCTGCAGTCGCATCCTCTGCGCTGGCCACTGGCAGGACCTGCCCATGTGACCACCCGATAGCCAATCGCGGGACTCCGTTCTTGCCGCTGGCTCGTAATGAAGGTGAGTATTACAAGCTTTGTGTGCAGTTTGCTGCGAGGGAGATTCCAGCATTCGGGATGCCCCCGAGCTTCATACGATCACCAGACAGAGGGACCAACACCCATTAAAGTGAAAAGGGGTGTTGGTCCCATTTTAAGTGTTCTTATACTCAGAAAGGAAGTTTATGTCGTCACCTTCTATCCCCAGCACAGTGCCTCAAAACAGTCTGTGTTTCTGTTATTTCTGAAGCCTTTGACCAATATTAAACATAATAACATAAACTGGATGCGGTCAGGCATATTGCTCCCTGGCCATGTAACCAGTATGTTATAGGGTCAGGCAGGCATGGCTGGGGTGGCTGGGCCTGGGTCAGTGTAAAGTAATAATAAAACAACGTTTCCTCTTCATCCTCCCCAATTATTTTATCAGCTGCTGACATTTGATGTGATGGCCGCTCAGACTTTTAGCGGTTAAAGGTTTAATTAGAAATGCCAATCAGCCCCGGAGCTGCTCTCTATTCATTGCAGTATGGATCCACTATTGAATGGTTAATTAGAGCACCTATCGACAGCAGCACCGGCGCTGGTAAGTGATGGTGAGTAAATATTCTGAGCAGACAGTTAAACATGTTTGCAGGCCCGAGGTGAGGGAAAGATAACGCACCATTAACGCCTATCTGCTGGACTTGTTGTAGAATACCTGTCCCCAGAATTAGCTGAGCTGCAGCCATCTTAGGGAGCTCAAAACTTAAAATCAACAGCTGATCTGAATTCTGAGAAAATAATTTATTATAGCAAGTACATGAAAAACAATTTATTACACAAACTATTAATCTCAGTAGGTAATGTCAATTTATTATAAGCACACTATTGGCACACAATGTTAGCTAAAACTAATTGTCATTACCTATTGATAGCGGACATTAGGGCTATTGTGTACCCTGGCCATCCAATTTGCCGATTACCAGTGTCAAACAACCTTTATTAAAGAGGAACATCGGACCTAAAATAAAAAGGGCACATTCCCCCCCCCCCCATTGGCCCCTACTTACCTTTGGGATGTTGCCGCCGTCTGCTGCGGCGACATCCAGCTGCTTCAGGGCCTGATCCTCATCCTGCTGCCCACTTAGCTGTTTATTATTGACAATAATGTCCCACAACAATCTCTTAGCCCAAGATCGTGGCCCGTGCACATTGCCTGATGGGATGCAAGATGGCACCACCCATCAGAAGGTCGTCTGGAAACTGAGGGACCCCAAAAAAGGATCCCTTGGCGAGGTAAGTAAATAGGCCCAAATGTAAAACTGAAGGGGGGGGCAGCAGATCAGTGAGGTTTGGGGGAGGTTTTAATCTCCCCCGATGTTCCTTTTTAAGTACAAAAGACAAGACAATTAAAAACACTATAAAACCAATAACACAGGGAAACCATATAGAACCCTTATGTTGAACTCCTATGATCACAGGGTCGCTTTGCCTGAATCAAAGGGGGGAGGGGGCATACCAATTGGTGATTCTTTACAGTATGTCTGTTTTAAAGGCCTAAATTCAAGATAAATTACTCACTAGGTCTTCGTCCACAGTCCGCACACCACATTAGGTGCATTGGGGGGTGGGCATCACTGGATTTTGGGATTATAGAGTAGCTAAGGGCAGGGTTGGCTGTAGACCAAATGTGTCCTTGGGCCAAACTAAAGTGGTTCTGAAATATTGTATAACCAACACAGTCAAATTCAGTGGATATATGTTTAATACTCAGTGCACAGCCCCTACTATACTCCCTCACCTTCCCTCATGTGTCCAGACCTTTCTGAAACCCTCCTTAAGCAGTCCAGGCTTTATCCAGCAGCAAAGTGACAAGAGATGCGGCATAAGAGACAGGCAGTGGGGACAGTGCAGAGGATCATTGATGCCCATAAAAAAGAAGTGGAAAGAGAGGGCACAGGAGGGAATGTGTGAGAAAGGATGCCACAGAAGAGACAGGCAGTGGGGACAGTGACAAGGATCCCCAATGCCCATAAATGAAGAAGGCGTTCAAAGCCAGTGGACATCTTTTGAATGGGCATCAGAGAGCCTCGCGCTGAAGGCACGGGCCCTTTTGGTGATGGGAACCTCAGTTGCCCCCTCCAACACTGGCCCTGCCTAGGGGCTACTTTAGGGTTTAGTCCCACTCTTCAAGTTCTGTAGCAGACAGACAGCCAACTGTGCAATATCTTGGAAGTGGTCATTGGTGCGGTTGCCAAACAGTCCCTCATTAGCAGCATCATCCATTAATTTAAGTCAAATAACCAATTTTTAACCAAGCTCCTCCCTTGGTGAGCTGTCCTTCCTCTTCTTATTATTGAATGTTTTTTATTCAGAAGTTTACTGTTGGTCATTCCAACTTAAAATAACCAGTTGTTTACCCCAATAATCCCTTCCAATTATCCTCATTATATAACTATAAAGATATCTTTTTTTTTTGCTGGAACAGACAAAGGCCTAGCAATATATCAGATGCTAACAAGCAAGGCCCTGAGCTAAGAGGATGCCATTGTCCGAGAAGGGCTTGGAAGATAGAAACATGGGCCTTTGAGAGCTTTGCGGGTTTGTCCAGATCCCAGACATGAGTCAGCCTTGGAAAATGCCGAAAGACGCTTGAAAAGCTCTTTGTCACTGAGCAAAAGACAACATTTTTGGTGTTTTTTTTCGTTCGCTCCCTCGCTCTGCCATTGCAAGCACACAGCTAATTAGGCCCTGAATGAAGAGTATTATTCCGCGGCCATTCCAGCCGGATATGATCCATATTATATTGTTCCTTGAAACCCAAAGAAAAGACTAATTCTGTTAGCGGGGTTAATGTTATTCACTCCCACTTAGTTTGAAAGAGGCGCACAAAAGTCGGCCTTGTTGTGTGCTGCAGCCAGCTGTGGCCAATGCTAAAAGTTTGAAGTTCTTTGTAGGCGGGTGAATAAGTTGGTCCTTTGTTGCTGCTTCCCGCGGTCTAATCTAACAAACACCCAATTGCCTCTGTTCAGACATCTTGGGCTTTGGGGTAGTCTAGCGAATGTTTGTGCAGATAAACAAGGTATTCCAAGCGTCAGGCCTACGCTCTCCTGAGGACAAAGCGCCTTCCTCGAACAATGTGTTGAGCGCGTTGTTTGTGTGTGTTGAGTTTACTGTGCGCAAGTAGCCACAATGTTTACCAAACCACAAACAAAGGGCAGTTGGCTGTTACTCATGTGAGGCACGAGGTTCTGAGTCGCTATAACAATGGGACAGTTTCATGAGCACAGAGAATCGCATTTGTCATCAATTATATAAACATTTGGATGTTCTCCGCCCCCCTAGAAAAATCCAGGGAGCAAGGAGAAAGCATTGTGGGAGCTTAGTATCATTCCTAAGGTGCAATTTGGGATGTCCTACAGTGTAAATAGCTAAGACCCCCCTGGCTGGTGCAGCATAATAACAGTATGGGGGTCATGCTAAATATTTGGTGAAGCCAGTGTGGCCTACGGTGTGCATTGCGTTGTGGATTGCAACCTGCATCCCAGTGAGTTTTTTACTGGTGCAAAGTGCAAAAAGAAAAAAAATGCTTGTCCTCCCTTTTCCACAAAAGAATCACCTGTACATGTGAGTGCACATGTTTACAGTGTAGGTACATTCATTTTCCAGTGATGTAAGGATATTTTATTCAAAGTTTCGAAATAACAGAACCCTTTGGGCTAGAAGATGAAGATGTCACCATTTTTTCTGCATAACCTATAGGGTTCTTTTGTTTCCAAATATAAAAACTAATACTTCCACCTCAATGGAAAAATGATGCGAGTTACCTGTAAAAATTACAGACATTACAGACACAGCTCATTTTGGGGAGACAAAAGGTAAAAAAAAAAAAATTTTCTCACTTTTTTGTGTGTTATCTCTAGGATGCAGGTTACAATCCACACCGCAATGCACACTGCAAGTCACACTGGCTTCACCAAATGATTAGCATCATCCCCATTGTGTTCTGCAACCCCCTCTTCTCGTAGATACTTGTCATCATACACACCTGGAAACCCTGATAGTCCGCTTGCGGTGGTGTGCAGAGCAGTCGGAGTGGGAATGTCATTACAGAGGTTTCCTTGGTCAGTTACAGGTGAAATGACTATTCCGATTTTTGGTCAGGAACCAAGCGCCTTGGTACGATCAATGTATATGTTTTTTTTTTTAATTACACTATGGTTTTGTGCTATTTTTAACTTTTAAAGGGACAGTCCAGGCATTATTCAAGTATTCTAAGTAGCCCCCACCCTGTCTCCCTCCCCTGGCACTGAGACCGGGGGGGGGGGGAGGTAACAACAAGAAAAATGGCTTACCTGGTCCGGGATCCAATGCCGATGGTTCGGCAATTCCGGCGCTAGGTGCAGCCATCTGGTTGACCAATTTGCCAGCTTTGTGTGTGCTTCCGCCCACCTATTTAAGTGAATGGGTGGGTACGGCAGTGCATAGAGTGGAGAATATGCTCTGTGCAGCACCCAAAGATGGGAGGCAGGGTGGGGGTGCTTTGTTTACTTGAAAAATTGCTGGAATGGAATGTCCCTTAAAAACTGTTACTACATAGGTTACGTCAGAGTGCAAATATATTTGTAACCTATATTTATCACATTTTCAGCAGGTGATGTAGCCAGGCAAACAACAAAGGCACTTATATTTTGGTTAAAAACTAACAAAGTATGGACTAAAAAGTTATATATGCTACATATGGTAACTGAAAGAACAACTACAAAAGTTTAACAAATAATAAAAAGTATCTCAGTAAATTTCAATTCACATATTAGGTAAAACAACCTAAACAACTGAGAGCCCTGCGTCCATTTAATATATGTCTATTTTATATACCCAGATGTAAGCAAATATAAATAAATATGTTTTTCACCTATGACGGCGTGCCCCCATGTATGCTCATGTGTTATAGTGCTTGATAAATCAGGTCCATAGTATGTGTTTAAAAGGAACAAAACCTGGGGTTTTTACTCTCTTGGGCTTTGCTCCCTGGGGCATCCCAATTTGGGATTACTTTGCATTTGTGGGCTCTCTTCCAAGCAGCGTTCTATGATGTGGATATTAATGACATAGAACACTAAATGGAAAGCGTTGCTTCCCTCCAGCTGTGTAAACCTGCACCAGCCATTTAGATAGGCCTGTAGCAGGAGTGCTTAGCAGCTGGAGGGGTGCTGGGGATGCCACTATGGGCCACACATGCGCCGTGATATTGTCAGGGAGGTACGTTTCACAGCAATCTTGGGAGTTTCACCCACATAGAGACCACCAGCCCTAGAGTCTTCTGGCCTCTAGGCTGGGGGATGCTCCTCTTTAAGACCCACTAATTACAAGCTCAGTATGATTCAGTCGTGTGCCTGTCATTTCTTGATTAACAAACATGTGAATGACAGGTACCAAATTAAAACTTATGATGGTCAGGGTCAGGACTTGTGATTTGTGTAATTTGTCCAAGCATAATCAGTTCTAGTTTCTAGAACCCATGACCAAAAAATGTATTCGTAGGGCTAAAGAAGGACCCCCCCTTTACTTATGTATCGCATGAAAAATCCTTAAAAACACGAACCTGAGATAGTCCAGAAGTGCCTTGGCTGCTTGTGAATGAAGCCTATTGCTCTCCAGTCACATTGACCAAGGTGGGGAAGGGCCTTTTGCACCGAATTGTTTGCAAATGGTAGATGGGTATGGGACAGAAAGGGTAGGTATGTGTTTTTGTATGATTCCTGGAAAAGGTTGCTACTCGTTTCTCTCTTAAAATACATTAACTGGCTGAAGGGGACATCCACTATTATCTACTAATAAATTACTGGAGAAAAAAGACATCTTGTTAAGATCTATCTATCTATCTATCTATCTATCTATCTATCTATCTATCTATCCAGGTGTACATAGGTTTGACAGAGCCCCCTAGCAAAATTTATAGTGGGGCCCCCAAAAAAAGACACACCCCAGAATTAATGTGGACCAAAACGCATGGCACCCAGCCCTAGAGTCAAAAAGATTCTAGGGACTGGTGAAAGCCCTCCTTAGGGGCATCCCAATGTGTGAAACTGCCAGGATTGCCTAAAATCTCACCTTGTTCCTAGATCTCATCTGCTCCATTAACATTATTTATCTATCTATCTATCTATCTATCTATCTATCTATCTATCTATCTGTATCCCATAACTAATCTAATCTATCTTATCTTAAAATAATTAATTAAAAAAAGAATACCACAAAAGGACCTTTAGCAGAAATTGAATTCTACCAAAATTATGCTAAAATTCTATTAAAAATGAACCACACCAAATTATCAACATTTTGGTCAAATTGAAACTGTAAAAATTCACTGGTCCACTTACAACCACACCTCTAGGGCATCCTGAATTTCTTTGGCTGGAAGTTCTAACAGGAAGGTCTAACAGCACCTCAGTATACTATATTGGATATTTTACTGTCTGTCCATATTTTCCTATTTTTTGTTTAACATTTTCCTGTAATCTTTCAATATTGTTAAATTGAAGTTACCAATCTGGCCAGATTAAAATTCCCAGAAATCGTCCAATTCAGCCAGGTCAAATCTGAGGGATGAATTATGTTGAGTCAGCAATGCCCTCGGGGTGCATTTACTTTTACACATGTCAGTACAGTAGGTACAAAGGTAATTCATTCCTTGATCACCTCCAGAGCTGAATAAAAATAACTCGTCCTTTGAAGGCTCTCTTTGTTTTCTGTCCAGTTGCTGGAAATTGTGGCCACAGGGCGCAGGGCCTGGAATGCCCCCTTATCCTCCTCGCTCTCCACTTTTGGTGCCTCTAGGGGCAAATCTTTAACACTTTCCATAGTAAACAAATGTTTTGTTTTTTACAAACGGCTCTCTAATGTGTATTGCGGGCAACAGCAATTCTCCAAACATACTCGCAATTGTCCCCTTTTGTCTTCCGCATTTTAAGTAATTACAGTGCTGTTTACACTCAAACATGCAGAAAATCACCTAAGAGATAAGTATAAGGGGCATGAAAAACTGGTCGGGCCAAAGATCCCGACTTTATTGAAAACGCTTTGTTTTCAGTTCAACAGCTCTGATGCACAGAAAGATATTTACTGTTGTCCTTTTACTTTTTATTCCATCTTCAGATTTATTACTCTCTACCACTGGTGCTCAAAGAGAATGCACCAAATATTAGTTAAAGCCGACCTCCAGTGAGACTGCTGACTATAGAAATGGCCAGAAATGGGCATTATTGCCCACCCCAATACTCCTGCAAAGAGGTGGCTTGGAAGGCAGCCATGGCAGGACATGTATGCCCGCCAGGGAAACCCAATAAGCTACTGGCCATCACGCCTGGGAGCTGCAGAGCATCCAGAAAAAAGAAGGGTATAATGCCCTATTTCTGGCTATTTTTCCATTGTCCGTATATATCAATAAGAAGGGGACTGCCGCTCTACTTTCCACTGCTCAAGGCAATGCGCTGAATATGCCCAGATCTGCCCCTCCATATCTTTCTAATACAGCTATTGGCATAGTGTAACTATTCCTTATCCCAGAAAGATGATATTCTGCCAAAAACTAACTTTTTACAGTATATGCTGAGTAAACTCGACTTGTTCTGTCCATTACTATTTTACATTTTCAAATCCAGGTCTTTAAGAGTCATTAAGGGTCTTGACATGTAAGCTGTAGGGAGCCCAAGACTTAAAGTGGACCAACACCCAGGATTTTTACTATCCTGGGTTTTGGTCCACTTCCCCAGGGCACCCCGATCGGGAGAGCCCGCTATGTGAAACCCCCAGATTTCCGTCAAAAACTCACCCCACCCCGCTCCTACGACGCATGCATGGCCGCTCGTCCAATCAGCGCGCTCGGAGCCGCTGTGGTATGCGGGTCAAGGGAGTGCGTCCGCGCTGAGCATTCACAAATGGCCGGCGCGGGTACATGCCCTGCTAGAGAGGAGCGCGAGATGCGCCCGTGGCCCGCGCATGCGCTGTTGGATCGGGATGCAGGTAAGGTTACCGGTCATTCTGGGGGGTTTCACACAGCGGGGCATCCCGATTTTGGATGTCCCGCGGGGAGGGATCGGATCGGCCTGGGAATCTTATAGATTGCCGGGCCGATCCAGCAGGGTGTTGGTCCACTTTAAAGAGGAACATTGGACAGTCTGGGAGTTCTCAAAAACTTCCCAGACTTCGCCCTCTGTTCCCTTTAAACTTACAATTCTGCATTTGGCAGATTTAACCTACCCGTCTTCGACCATTCTTCTCAGGTGTTTTCTGTAGGGCAGCACCATCTTGTCGTCTTCTCTATCCCACGATGCACTGCACCACCCCTGAGAGCAAGTGGGCAGTGAAGTCCTCATTTCGGGCCAAGGCGGCTGCAGGAGGATCCAAAACGCTGGGAGATATCAGCGCGACTAGTGAGGACAGAGAGGGAGGATGGCAGGACGACTAAGCTCCCCCGGCGTCTGTCACAGACGGCTAAGACGTCGGAGGGGGGGAAGCGAACTGGAAGATGCCGTCATCCAAAAGGTATGCTGCTATTAGGCTATTAGGATCTAGTATGTTAGAGGTCCAAAGTTCCTCTTTAATGGGAAGCCCTACAATTGGCTGCCGGAGGTCACATGGGTCGGGATAGTGTCCTCGGTTTCAGCCATCGAAAGGTCCCACCCATGTGACTGCCAGCGGCCAATGGTTGGGCTCCATTTGCAGATGAGGATTGACAGGTAAAATTTGCAGATGTTCTGGGGGCTGAATGCCCCCCCAAGTCTTTTTGCAGCCAGATGCGGACCAACATGTATTAGCAGGCAAATGGGTGTTGGTCTGCTTTAAGGGGCTTCTTGACATGTGAGATGTAAAGTATGGAGCCCAGACCTTCGAACCTTGGCATGTGAGTTGTATGGAGACCAAACCTTAAAGAAAACCAAATTTTTTGTCTGGTCTTTGGGGTTTTGACTTTTTGTTTTCCTTTTATGGGAATGTAAAAATATGTGTTAGGTTTGTGCCCCCATACCTGGCATTTTCAGCATCAGCATGTTTCCACGTTTTTTTTATATTCCTGTGGCTATTTGTTGCTCATGTGGGAGTGGCTATCCTGGCATTTGTATAGGAGATTCAAGACTAACACAGTGGTTTTCCAGATCCATGGGTTTGTTTTTTATACATTTATAACAGTGTGCAACAATATAGAGCCTGATTTATGCAGCATCAGTGTCTGTTAATATAATCAGTGCCACTTTCTTTGCATCAACTGGCACTCTATTTGAAGAAACCACCGCCAGTTTGTGTCTAATTTAGTATCAACTCTATATTGGTCAGAGCAGAGTCCCCATCAGGGGTACACTAGTCTGTCCACATGGCGACCCTCCTCCTATGAACAAACAGGGGGTCTGGAGAAGGCTGGTCCATTCAACATTTACCAATTACTATTCCCGGACTAGGTCCAGTCCAGGTACTGATACAAAGGACCCAGCTCACCCACCACACCTTTACTTATAAAAAATATATCACTTTTATTTATTACAAATATTTAAAAAGAATTTTCCATATACATTGATACATAGTGGAATGTTAATTCATGCATATCATTCCTAACTGAATGCCATCATTATTTAAACATTCTGGCTAACTCCCATATGATTTGCTTAGTCTTACTGGTCTGGGCAAGGGCAAACATGTTTCGCCATCTCGGCTTCTTCAGTGCCCTGTAATTTTAGATTTTGTGCCAACATGTCAGACCCCAGAGGAAATGAGGAGACAACCATTCAGTACCCACCGTCTGGCATCCCAATTGTATTGGCCTGGACAAATACCGTGATTGTATAGCCAGATATTCTTCAGATCCAACTAGATTCAACTGCCATTAAGGCATCCTTCAATTTCTAATGGCGATTGTTAGGGACAGTATGTCTCACTCAATGCAGGGCAGGCTGTGTGTATAGATGAGATGTTGCAGCGGAGTCAGCGCGTCTCAGCCCCTATGTATGTTACCGAGTTCCGGCGGGAGTGCAGCCCGCTCGCCTTGGATCAAGTTGATGGGCTCAATTTAATGTGGGGGGCTTCACCCCTCTGGACGCGCTGTCTCACGGTATCAATTTAAAATTAATAGGGGCAGTGGCAGGCAGTCTAGTTGAGAAACCTGGCACTGTAGGTCAAGATCCCATAGAGCAAAATGGGCAGAACTGTATTGAAGTGTTTTATGCTTATAAATACCATTACATACATTTATTTGTTCAAACCATGCATTGGAACTTGTCAATAATGGAAATGCAGGACCTAGATGTCGCCAAATGTTATTTTTTTATTGTAAAATCATGATCATGGCTTCTTTTGCTTAACAATGTGTAATTTGGACAGCAACAACTAAAACGCAGCCTAAACGCACTGCAAAGTTTGTTCCCTTTGTACCCAGTAATGATTTCTTGTAACTGTAATGATGACATTGCTGGGAAGATCCAATTCCAAAGATTTCAAGGAGGAAAAATGTAATAAATAGGCTGTCAGCACCGAAAAAACTATGGTATAAGTGGCGCTCACTGGCGCTGGGATAATCGGCAACAGGCGCTGACATTAGTCTGTCAATACCTAGTGCAACAATCAAAGCTAATTAGTAAGCATCCAGCGCTGTGACTTCTGACGCCATTGTAGTAAAAATAGCAGCGCCAAAAAAAAAAAAAAAAAAAGCTGGCGCTCCAAAACTGAGCTATATCCTCCACACTATATTGCTGTCACACCAATAAAGGGTGCCGCATATAACGCAATTTCACTTTTTTTCAATCCTGGGGCCACTCATACTGTCTGAAGATCTTCTTGCCGCTTTACTCTGACTGCTATCACTCAAATACCTTTTTAATGCCATGGGGCCACCCACAGTGCACAGGGGGCCAGTATGACAGTGGCCACCTTTACTCTTCCTGCTGACACCATACCTTTCAAAGGTGCGACAGTTAATTGAAGCACCTTCTTGGTTATCCTAGTGCCACCCATAGTTCCTGAAGGTCCCAATGGTCACTCTGGTGTCATGCATAGTGCCTAAGGGCCCCCTTGGCTACCGTGGTGCCCCTCATAGGTCATAGAGCACCCTTTGGCCATTCTGGCGCCATTCATAGTACCTAAAGACCAATTTGACCACCCTGGTGCCACCCATAGTGCCTAAAGGGCAAATTGACGACCCTGGTCACATCCATAGCGCTTAAGGTACCCCTTGGTCACCCTGGTGCCATCCATAGTGACTTAGACCCCCCTTTGGCCACCCTGGTGGCATCCATAACGCCTAAAGACCTCCTTGGCCATCCTTGTGCCACTCATAGTGATACCAGTGGTGCCCCCCCAACACTCTAGGAGTTTGGCCTCCTCTATTAAGACCACTTTGTGCAAACTCTAGCCATTGCAAACCTTCCAAGAACTAAAGACCTCATTGGCCATCCTTGTGCCACTCATAGTGATACCAGTGGTGCTCCCCCAACACTCTAGGAGTCTGGCCTCCTCTAGAAAGACCACTTTGTGCAAACTCTAGCCATTGCAAACCTTCCAAGAACTAAAGACCTCCTTGGCCATCCTTGTGCCACTCATAGTGATACCAGTGGTGCCCCCCCCCAACACTCTAGGAGTTTGGCCTGCTCTAGAAAGACCACTTTGTGCAAACTCTAGCCATTGCAAACTTTCCAAGAACTAAAGACCTCCTTGGCCATCCTTGTGCCACTCATAGTGATACCAGTGGTGCCCCCCCAACACTCTAGGAGTCTGGCCTCCTCTAGAAAGACCACTTTGTGCAAACTCTAGCCATTGCAAACTTTCCAAGAACTAAAGACCTCCTTGGCCATCCTTGTGCCACTCATAGTGATACCAGTGGTGCTCCCCCAACACTCTAGGAGTTTGGCCTCCTCTAGAAAGACCACTTTGTGCAAACTCTAGCTATTGCAAACTTTCCAAGAACTAAAGACCTCCTTGGCCATCCTTGTGCCACTCATAGTGATACCAGTGGTGCTCCCCCAACACTCTAGGAGTTTGGCCTCCTCTAGAAAGACCACTTTGTGCAAACTCTAGCCATTGCAAACTTTCCAAGAACTAAAGACCTCCTTGGCCATCCTTGTGCCACTCATAGTGATACCAGTGGTGCTCCCCCAACACTCTAGGAGTTTGGCCTCCTCTAGAAAGACCACTTTGTGCAAACTCTAGCTATTGCAAACTTTCCAAGAACTAAAGACCTCCTTGACCATCCTTGTGCCACTCATAGTGATACCAGTGGTGCTCCCCCAACACTCTAGGAGTTTGGCCTCCTCTAGAAAGACCACTTTGTGCAAACTCTAGCTATTGCAAACTTTCCAAGAACTAAAGACCTCCTTGACCATCCTTGTGCCACTCATAGTGATACCAGTGGTGCTCCCCCAACACTCTAGGAGTTTGGCCTCCTCTAGAAAGACCACTTTGTGCAAACTCTAGCTATTGCAAACTTTCCAAGAACTAAAGACCTCCTTGACCATCCTTGTGCCACTCATAGTGATACCAGTGGTGCTCCCCCAACACTCTAGGAGTTTGGCCTCCTCTAGAAAGACCACTTTGTGCAAACTCTAGCCATTGCAAACCTTCCAAGAACTAAAGACCTCCTTGGCCATCCTTGTGCCACTCATAGTGATACCAGTGGTGCTCCCCCAACACTCTAGGAGTTTGGCCTCCTCTAGAAAGACCACTTTGTGCAAACTCTAGCCATTGCAAACTTTCCAAGAACTAAAGACCTCCTTGACCATCCTTGTGCCACTCATAGTGATACCAGTGGTGCTCCCCCAACACTCTAGGAGTTTGGCCTCATCTAGAAAGACCACTTTGTGCAAACTCTAGCCATTGCAAACCTTCCAAGAACTAAAGACCTCCTTGACCATCCTTGTGCCACTCATAGTGATACCAGTGGTGCTCCCCCAACACTCTAGGAGTTTGGCCTCCTCTAGAAAGACCACTTTGTGCAAACTCTAGCCATTGCAAACCTTCCAAGAACTAAAGACCTCCTTGACCATCCTTGTGCCACTCATAGTGATACCAGTGGTGCTCCCCCAACACTCTAGGAGTTTGGCCTCCTCTAGAAAGACCACTTTGTGCAAACTCTAGCCATTGCAAACCTTCCAAGAACTGTTCAACATTACCCTGGGGCTCACACATAGTTTGCCAAGGGGCCCTCAAACAACCTTGCAGCCATAGCATAAACAACACATTGAGGAAAAGGATGGAAGCTTGAGGGGGTGGTAATAATGGCACTGCCTGTCTGTGCCACATACTGAATTCATGCCCGTAGCTTCCTAATGGACATACTGGGAAAGTCATGCTAAGAGATGTATGTAAATCCACTGTTACAGATTTAACGTTTTATAATGATCCGCAGTTTAGCTTTGATGTATGAAAGGTCTAAAGACAGATAGGTACTTCCTGCCTAGTTCTGCACCATGTTACTGAGCTTTTTTGGAGTTTACCCTCCATGTGCTGCAATTTCTAGCAGCATAACTATAGGGAGGTGCATAAATTGGGATCACACCAGGACCCATAAGGTCAGGGGGTCCCATCATTGTTGTTTATCTGCCTTATTTCTTATATTTGTGCTCTCATGGCATCATGTACAAAAAAAAAAGAAGCATCGTGTGTCCTTACTGTTGCAGTCTTTAGTTGTCTAGTTGTATTCAAATTAGTTAGAATGACAGGGATTACTGTATGAGCCATGATGGGGCCCCATTTAATGTTCACACCAGGGCCCGCTCATTTACTTACGCCACTAGCCTTTGCATTTAATGACCAATTGTATTTAACCATTCAAACAAGTTATTTTTCTTTATTCCAAACATTCTGAACGGGGCCAAACAACAGTCCAGATCTTTTAATCATTCTCAGCAATCATTTCTGCTAAAGATCCAACAATGGCCCTTTTTTTTGCAACAAATAGGACCAATTTCCACAAATGTTTCCTGGATGTAAGGGCCCATTGTCGGCTTGGTTTCTGTTGTTAAAGAGAGAATTCCGTAGGTTGTAAAATTGTCTTCCCAGGGAAACACGATGACCGCGTCACCTTACTCTGTAAAATCTCAGCTACCCCGGCTTTGAAGTGATGGAGGGGATGAAGGAGACACGTTGTGTCCTTTTAAACATATTTTCAAACACAACTGATCGTCAAAATATTAAGAGTGCCTCCACAATGGCCCTTTGTCACCGGAGTAATTGGTGTCCCCTCTTTTGAGCACTGAGGCCTCCATGCTGTGATGACCTTCCACTGCGTTAGTGTCTAAGGTTGTGTCAGAAGACAGAGAGAGTCTGAGATGCCCCCAGTCAGCCTCCAAGGGCCTCTCTTCCAAGGACTTCAATTGACTCACAGACAATGGTGGCAATGTGCTGCCTGCTGGACACTGCTGCTTCTTAATTCCTCCTTAAAGGAACACAGTGTTGCTCCAGCCGTGTTATTAGAGGGGGGCGAACGAGTCCGGGGCAACATTATTGAAGTGCCTTCAAACATTTATGAAGTCCAAAAATCTTCAGGACGGTTGTGCTCACCCTGTGATATAACCTTGTTCCCTTATAGAAGCGAAACCAGGGGCTCACTCACAAGCCCTTTAATGAAAGTCCCTAAGCGCTAATCAAGTGATTCTATCTATCTATCTGTCTGTCTATCTATCTATCTATCTATCTCTCCAATTACTATCTATCTATCTATCTATCTATCTATCTATCTATCTCATATCTATCTATCTATCTATCTATCTCATATCTATCTATCTATCTATCTATCTATCTATCCCTCCCATTACTATCAATCCCATATCTATCTATCTATCTATCTATCTATCTATCTATCTATCTATCTCATATCTATCTATCTATCTATCTATCTATCTATCTATCTCTCCAATTACCATCTATCATCTATCTATCTATCTATCTATCTATCTATCTATCTGTCTATCTATCTATCTCTCCAATTACTATCTATCATCTATCTATCTATCTATCTATCTATCTATCTATCTGTCTATCTATCTATCTCTCCAATTACTATCTATCATCTATCTATCTATCTATCTATCTATCTATCTATCTATCTATCTCCTATCTATCTATCTATCTATCTATCTATCTATCTATCTATCTCTCCCATTACTATCAATCCCATATCTATCTATCTATCTATCTATCTATCTATCTATCTATCTCTCTATCTATCTATCTATCTATCTATCTATCTATCTATCTATCTATCGCTACGCTTTCAAACGTATGTATCTAATTCTCTATATATCTTTCTACATGTTTGTCTCTGTATCTATAATTCTGATATCTTTCTATCCCTCCCATTACTATCAATCCCATATCTATCTATCTATCTATCTATCTATCTATCTATCTATCTATCTATCTATCTTCTATCTATCTATCTATCTATCTATCTATCTATCTATCCCTCCAATTACTATCTATCATCTATCTATCTATCTCATATCTATCTATCTATCTATCTATCTATCTATCTATCTATCCCTCCAATTACTATCTATCATCTATCTATCTATCTATCTATCTATCTATCTATCTATCTAACTATCTATCTATCTTTCTATTCCTCCCATTGCTATCAATCCCATATCTATCTATCTATCTATCTATCTATCTATCTATCTATCTATCTATCTATCTATATATCTATCTATCTATTCATCTATCATCTATCTATCTATCCCTCCAATTACTATCTATCATCTATCTATCTATCTATCTATCTATCTATCTATCTATCTCATATCTATCTATCTATCTATCTATCTATCTATCTATCTATCTATCTCATATCCATTTATCCATCTCTACTTCTGTATCCCAGTTTTTGCATGTCAGATTTGGCAATTTCCATTGTTAGCATTTTTATGGTGGCCCATTAAGCTCTGAGCCATTTTTCAGTTGCGGGGAACCTTTGCAGGAGGTGACACCGTAGCCTCAGGCCCTGTGTTCTCGGCCAATAAGCCCGTGTATTTTGTGTATCGTAAAAGAGAAAGTGGCGTTGGGAGCATGTCCGGAGGCGGATGGCATTTTATGTCGGTGCATATTGGCCCCTCGAGAGGGATCCGTATCTATGAAAGTGACAAGCAGGGCAGTTGTGCGCCCGTGCTGCATACTCACCATGATGAGGAGGTGCCAGGACAAAGGGTGATACCCAGGTGCAAGCCAGGCACCCTCCATTGTTGGTGGAGGCCTCTCCGTATCTAGAGGGAGCTGTAACCTCCTCTGCACAATGTTTCTTTAATTAACTGTAAAGCCGTAAATCTCAGAGGTTAAAAGTGTGTCCAGCATTACACTAACATACAGATCTATACACATACATGGGTAGGAAAAAGTATTCACCCCCCCCCCTACATACCACCTGTCATTGCGTATTTGTTACAGTGAAATGTTTCTGATCTATAATGTTAGATCTAGTGTTGCTGGAATCTGCTCCTTTTCTCTTCAGAGGTACAGAGTTAGTACGGTTGAAAAAAGACGTATGTCCATCAAGTTCAACCAAGGGACGAGTTGGGGGAAAGTTATTTATGTATTTTGGCAGTTCGGACATTTTTTTTTTTTAGATTTTGGTTCTGCATCCAAATACAAATGTGATTCCAGACAATGGGGAAACTCTGATTGCAAAACAGCCAAATGCACCTAAAGTGCATCATGGGAAGACCCCTCGCCCCAAAGTTAGAGAAGCACTGTGTTAATTAATATAAAGTCAGAGATCACCATTAGCTACAGTACATAATATATTTTCTTTACATTATTTTATAAGTTAAAGAAGGTCCCCTTTTATTGTCATTTAAAACATTTTTTGTAAAGCGACATAAAATTAATGTAGTTCTTTTGAGACATGTTTTAATAGCATGTGTACATTGAGTCATTATGGAAAATAGTTTTAACGCAATTAAGTAATATGCACAGCTCTACTTATTTTGTTCTATTGCATACCCACATGCTTTGAACGAGATTACATGAATGTGTGTTGATGTATAACCTTTCTGAATAAGTATTGTAACTGATTTGGAAACCCTGTTATTTCTCTAATACAAATTATTGGAATGAAAAATTGTATTTTTATGGCAAAAGTCCTTAATAGCTTCAGTAATTCATTGGCAGATAATGTCAGAGGTCCCCTTTAATTAACTGGCAGATGATGTCAGAAGTCCCCTTTAACTAAATGTATTTTTATAGAAAATGGTAAGAAGTAGTAGACCTTTTTTTAATGCTAAACTAATTTCATTATAAAATTCAATGGATGCACTAAAAATGAACATAATGTACTGTTGAATATAAAAAAAATATTAAAAAATGACCAATGACCATGTGTAGCATTTGATTTACCTTGTTTGTATGCAGAAACATTGTAAACGGCCCTGGAAGGTGATGGTGATTTATAAATGAACAATTATATTATTATAATTATTATTATTCATAATAATAACAATAATAATAAAAGCTACCTACTTCTCAAAAAAAGAGTTGACTACCAGAGTAAAAACGCACGGGGAGCCTTATTTAAGAAACGTCAGCGTCACACAGCGCCACTTTTCAGCACGGCTGATTTAAGAACCAAAAAACCAGCAGCGCCAGCTAGCGTCCTATTTAACACTAGCAACAAATAGGTTGCAGCACCGGGCGCTCTGGTTAAAGCAGCACCAGATGGTTGAAACAGCGCAAGATGAAACCAGGGGCTGTAGGCCAAGATCCCATACAGCACAATGGGCACAACTGTATTTAAGTGTTTATTGCTTATAATTGATATGAAACCCTTTTTATTGTACACAACATGCATTGGGACTTGTCAATAATTCAAACACAGGTGTCACAAAATTAGTTTGTTATTAAAATTGATTTTAATGGCTTTTTTTGCTTAACAAAGTTTAATTAAGAGAACAACAGCTAAAACGAAGCCGAAACACACTGTAAAGTTTGTCCCCAGCAGTGATTGCTCTTAACTGTAATGACGAAACGCTGCCCAGCGCCAGAAAAATACAATGGCAAAGATTTCAAGGAGGAAAAATGTCATAAATATGCTGTTGTGCAAATACAAGTTTGGGGGCTCTGGGGATGCCCCCGAAAGCACAAAAGAAAGGTCTGCACTCACCACATCTGAATGGAAAGATATACTAAATTTTTCAAAGCTCAACAGAGGGCCAAAAAGACACACAATACAAAGTTAAAAAACATGTACACATAAATATGCTGTTGTGTGCCAGAAAAATGACAAAGTGGCGCTCACTGGCGCTGGGATAATCGGCCGGCGGGTCCAACAGGTGCTGACATTGGCTCGCCAATACCTAAGTGCAACAATCAAAGCTAATTTGTTAGTGTTCTGTGCAGCAACTGCTAGCGCCAATGGAGTCCACAGCACAGCGCCAGATTAGACACTATCCCCTCGATTCAAAGAGCAAAAGTTAAGTGATTTCGTATCGAGAATCGTAAGTTTGGGTGGGTGTTTGTCATTTTTTCTGGTTTTTTTGGCCATTTCGTATTCGTACGATCGTTCGCGCATAGACGTATATGAACATACGCATTTCGTACGAGAATCGTATAATTTGCGTTAGTTCGTGTGTTTTTCCCGTCCAAATCGTATTATTTGCGTTAGTTCGTGTGTTTTTCCCGTCAAAATCGTATTATTTGCGTCCGATCCTATTTTTTACGTCCTTCACATGGGCTTGCGCCCAATTCAGAGAGGTGATTGCTAATTGTTTTGAAGCCCATTAAAGAGCTGCTTTACGAAATGTTTGCCGGCAGCTATTTGGCCTCGGGAGTAGGATGGAGCGGAGCGAGTTTGTGGCACATCAAGGGCTTATGCTTTTTGGCATTGAGTTGATCGAGATGTCTGAGAGCAGATTGCCCCTGCGTCGTCGCATGAACATCGATAGCATGAATGATGTTGAGCTGTTCGAGCTGACCAGGCTTAATCGCGCTTCCCTCCATAAATTATATAGTGAGCTGCGGCCATGGTTAGCCCGCACCACAAGGAAGGGGCATGCAATTTCAGGTATGACCAAGATGCTTGGCTGCCTGCAATTTTTGGCGAACGGCTCGTTCCAGAGGCTGGGTGCCCTCTCCGTGGGGATGTCACAGCCTACGCTGAGCCGCGCACTATCTAAATTTTTGGAAGGCATGGCTGCCATAACTCAAAAATATATTTATTTCCCTGATGATATGGCAGCCAGAAACGCCATTAAGCTTGGGTTTTATAATGTGGCCGACATGCCCAACGTTATTGGTGCAATTGACTGCACACATGTGGCACTCGTACCTAGGGCAGCCGACGAGTATATATATAGGTATTGAGATTGGTTATTATGTTGCCCAACGTGTCATGTCACCTGTTTTCCTTTGCGGCAGCATATTTGTTTATCCCTCATTTGTGTAGCTGCTTTATCTCGGCTTTTCATTAGTATTTCCCAATAGAGTGCAGACATGTTTTGTGTTTAATTTATTATTTTGGGTCAAATATAAATTACCCTTTTTGTATGTTTTTGCCTTAAGGAATCGTAAAATGGGACACTCACTTAATGTCCAGGCCGTGGTTGGTCCGGATATGCGGTTTATGAGTGTCCTTGCCGGCTACCCCGGATCGTCCCACGACTCCTATATACTCAGGCGATCTGGGTTGTTTCGGAGATTTGAGGCAGGTGAATTTTCGGGGGCATGGCTGCTTGGTAAGTGTGTCCTATTTGTGTGTTATTAAATGTGGCATTAATCTTGTATTTGTTGATCTGTTTGTTTTGGAAAACTTGACAGAAGCGTCCAACTGCCTTTTTCTTGGCTCATATATTAGGAACTTACCCAAAAAACCCTTGTCTCGCTTTGGCCTTCAGAATGTTTTCCCTTTAGTTAGGATGTCTGTAAGTTCCTTGTGGCTAAATATATTGGTTTGGAGTTTATACCCAAGGATCTTTGACATTTGGCTCCTTTTGTACTATTGGTCGTTAAATGTCAAAGTGGACTTAAACTGCATACATTGTAGTTTCCAGTGAAATGTGGCTAGGGATCTTTGACATTTGGCTCCTTTTGGACTATTGGTCGTTAAATGTCAAAGTGGACTTAAACTGCATACATTGTAGTTTCCAGTGAAATGTGGCTAGGGATCTTTGACATTTGGCTCCTTTTGGACTATTGGTCGTTAAATGTCAAAGTGGACTTAAACTGCATACATTGTAGTTTCCAGTGAAATGTGGCTAGGGATCTTTGACATTTGGCTGCTTTTGTACTATTGGTCGTTAAATGTCAAAGTGGACTTAAACTGCCTACATTGTAGTTTCCAGTGAAATGTGGATAGGCCCTCAGCAGCATCCTAATTGTAACATGTCTGAAAACTACAAATATATGTAAAATACAAATACCCTTGGCCGTGCAGATGTTTGTTAATTAATTGGTATATAGAAGTGCCATTTTTATTTAGGTTATACCTTAGTGCAATATTTGGGGGCCCTAATGTGCCCTGTTTTTTCTTGGGGACACTTTACCTTACATCATTATGATATCTGTGAATTTTTTGGTGTTGGTTGTGTTGCCTTTTTAATTTTGATTACATTTAATTCTCTGTTTAAGGTGATTCCGGGTACCCACTTCTACCCTGGCTCATGACGCCTGTGCTGCGGCCCCAGGATGCCTCGCAGGAAGCGTATAACCGTGCACATCGCAAGACCCGGGCTGTTGTGGAGAGGGCCTTTGGTCTGCTGAAGACACGTTTTCGTTGCCTTGACCATACTGGGGGGGCCCTGCAATATGATCCCAAGAAAGTGATCGACATTATAATGGCATGTGCTGTTTTGCACAATTTTGCCATCCTGGAACGTGTCCCACGTTATGTGGACAGCCTGCCCTCTTCAGCCGTCGAGGATGAAGCCGAGAATTTTGAGGGGCCCCCCAGTGAGTCTGGCCAATCTGTTAGAGCCAACCTGATCAGCCAGCATTTTAGTTAAGTTTTTTCCCTGTCTCACCATTCTGTATGTTTGTGTTATCCTTTTGGAAACATATGTTGTTTTGCCCTAATGTGGCATTACCTCTAAGTAAAACATTTCGACCTTAATTGTTGCCTAATGTATTTCATGTAGTTTCCTTAGCTTTCGCTGTGCATTGTTACACCTCTTCCAACCAAAATTATCTGGTTTAGGCCAAGCTGTTACAAAAGTCTTCCCACTAAAAACGCCACAAGTATTGGAAGTTAATTTTTTGTTTTACTTAGCAAATGAAAAATTATAGTGGTTAACAGAAATCAGTCCACATACATCTGTGGTAACAAATGGATTAAATTAAAAAAAACATCGAGCACATCTACACCTGGAAGTGAGTGGCACAACCAAACAAGGACACCCAGTCCAAAGGCCAGCCTAGTCCAGTCATTAATATTGCCTGTGCCCAGGGATATTTGGGCATGGCCATAATGTCACACAAACATGTCTGCAAACAGGAGGAGCACCAACCAAATACATAGGTTAAGCCATAAGTGGCCAGATAAACTCCACATAGACCTATGGCATTGGCTAGTGGCCTTAAGCATTACTCTAAGGAGCTATATGGGAGCAAATACAAAACACAACCTGCCAGAGCAACACAAAATGGATTGTTTGAAACCTCAAAGGACAAGTAAATACAGTGGGGGTTAAGAGAAAAGATGTCCCACACACCCATGGCTTAATAGGGTGGCTGCCCATAATACCCAGGTGGAGGTCCAGGTGGAGGTCCATGGGAATGGGACCTAGCCTGGGCCATGGCAGCATTGTGAATTTGAAACTGCTCCACAATGTTTCTCTGCATATTGGTCATCTCAGCCATGGCTGACTGGATGCCATTACTTGAATTGGCCACGTTGCTGTTGAGGGTACGCAACTCCGCGAGGATGCCCTGTAGACTGGTATGGATGTTCACCATGTCTGCATGCCTTTGCTCACGCTCTGTAACGAGCTGGGCGTCATAAGAGTCCCTTTGTTGGGTCCATAATTCAAGCAGGGCACTCTGCCTCCCCTGGGAAATTGTGGGGCGGCGTAATGGCGTCCGCCGCACAATTACCCTGGCTCTTGGGCGTGCCCTGCCGCGTGGTGTCGTACCCTCAACAGCAACCGGCCTGCTTTGCAAATCCTCAGCAGCAGAGTGAACACTGGGGACTGTAGTGTCAGTCTCCCCATGTGCAAGCACAATGGATGGAGATTCACTCTGCTGCTGAGGATTGGCCAGAGAAACATTATCGAGCAGTTCCAAATTGGGACCCAGGGGGAGTTCATCCGACGTGCCCTGTACGGAGACATCATCATCTTCCTCCATGTCCTGGATCTCTTCCATGAGTGTGCGGGTCTGTAGGGACATATAAAAAAAAAAAGGCTAAGTTTGCGTCCCAATGTAGGATTTCAACAGTTTAACACATTCTTAAGCACTTGTTATTATTTATGCTACTAAATAAACTTACCGAAAATCTCTGATCTGGGCTCCGATGCTGTACGGACATCGTAGGCATAACCAAACTGGGGGGTGAGTTTACCCTTGCTGAGGGATCATGCTGGGCTGAAGAAGAGAAAAAAATACCACGTAAACACACACACATAACCTTTTTTTGGATAGGTAATCAAATATAGCTCTATTTGGAATATTATTCAACTCTAGAGCAATGGTGACCTTTGTTCAAACCCACGCAAGTTTACAGAGGTGCAATGGCTCGGACCAACTGCTAAGTGACCTCAGTTCTAAGTCATGAAGTGTACCCATTCAGCATCCAACTTTCAGGGCACATTTTTGGATTTAGCCTACCATTCGCTAGGTCCGGGGTACTCAAACAATTGTTTTAAACGCCCATTTCAAGGTATGTGGTGAGAGGTGAATGTCTGGCCATGGTGCTGACGCAGGGGGTGTCTAGTTAAAAATAAAGACACTGGTGGAGGGGCTGGAGCTTTCAAAGTGCCAACTAATAAAGGCTGCTTGCCCTTGCTGGGCTGGATGGGCCAGAGCTGAGGGGACAGGGATTGGATGTCTAAAGGGGGGAGTTAACGTATTGATGGTGATGTGATGGATGGAGCCAATCTGTTACAAATGTATGGGGCTTATGTGGGGGGGGGGCATGGGGGGACTGTGGCACATGGGCCAGAGCAGGGGCAGCGGGACACGATTGTGGCCAGTGAAAATTTAAATAAGTTACTGTGTACCTTGCAATGCCACTTCCTGGCCAGTACTTCATATTGCAATGCTATGTTTCACGGAGCCATGACATTGGGCAGGAGACCAACCACTACATGGCCGATCAAGGGGGCAGCTCTGAGCACGTCAACACAGAAGTAACTGAGTGCAGGGCTGTCTGGCCAGGGGTCCTTGAATGTGGTGCCAAGGTCCGCATTGGGACCCCGGGCCGCCAGTTGAGTCTCGCTGCTCTTGGTCACATATGTTTGTGGGTGGCTAATTAAATAGTTAACTCAAACACAACTCACACAACCAAAAGGCAACCCATACATAATGATGTGTGTTTTGTGATTGATTCTAAATATCTCACTTATCTTGCGAAACTTCATGACTTTAACAATACAATTGGACATTTGATCTTTGCCATAATGGCTGTGGGCCTAAATGTGTGATTCACAGGGACCAAAAGAGGACACAAACAGCCACAGTAGTGCGAGGCCAACCAAGGCAAACCATAGGGGCATCCCGTTAGCTTGTTACTAGTGAACTGTAGATTATTTAGCAAACAGGCAAACATGCAGATTTAATAGTACTCACCGTGGGTACGGGTCGGGGAGTCTGTGTCCCTTAGACCAGCATGTCCACCGACCGCGACCGGATGGAGAAGTCCAAGCACAATCTCCTCAGCAGGGGTAAACTCCAATTTAGATGGGAAGCCACCTCCAGTTTTCATGCTGAAAAGAGAAAATCGTTTGGTATTCAGAAAAGGGGCATACAGCACATCCCAAACATTATATTTAGCGAAAACATTTATTTACCTGTAATTATGCCTTTTAATTTCTTTTTGCCGTACAGCATACTTCAGATCAGAGATTTTCTTCTGAATTTGGGACACATCTTTCCTCTCTTCCCCCGCTGCATTTACTTGTCGGAGGATGGTTTCAAACAATGCCATCTTGCGCTGCTTGGTGGTGTGTTTGGATTTGCTCCCATATAGCTCGTCATAGTATAATGTAAGGCCACTAGCCAATGCCATATTTTGGTCATGGGAGAATCTCCCACTCAACTGGCCGCGGCGCAATGTGCGGCCAGATGGTTGGCTTGGCTGCTCCTCCATGTGTGCAGACACATGTGGTGACATTATGGCCTGGGGCTGGGTAGGGGAATGGCCGGATTGGTGGCTTCCCAATGACTGGACTGGACTGGCCAAGGGACTGGGTGTTCTGGCGTGGCTGGCCACCGAACTTCCAGGTGTAGATGTGGTCATGGTTGCAATTCGGGGCCCTCTTGGGGGGCTAGGTTCCCGGCTGGTGCCAGGTCGGGGGCTCTGTTCCCGGCTGGTGCCAGGTCGGGGGCTTCTGGCCCTGGCTGGGCTTCTGGCCCTGGATGGGGTTCTTCTGGCCCTGGATGGGGTTCGGGCCCTGTAGGGGCTTCTGGCCCTGGATGGGGTTCTTCTGGCCCTGGATGGGGTTCGGGCCCTGTAGGGGCTTCTGGCCCTGGATGGGGTTCGGGCCCTGTAGGGGCTTCTGGCCCTGGATGGGGTTCTTCTGGCCCTGGATGGGGTTCGGGCCCTGTAGGGGCTTCTGGCCCTGGATGGGGTTCGGGCCCTGTAGGGGCTTCTGGCCCTGGATGGGGTTCTTCTGGCCCTGGATGGTGTTCGGGCCCTGTAGGGGCTTCTGGCCCTGGCTGGGCTTCTGGCCCTGGATGGGGTTCTTCTGGCCCTGGATGGTGTTCGGGCCCTGTAGGGGCTTCTGGCCCTGGCTGGGCTTCTGGCCCTGGATGGGGTTCTTCTGGCCCTGGATGGGGTTCGGGCCCTGTAGGGGCTTCTGGCCCTGGCTGGGCTTCTGGCCCTGGATGGGGTTCTTCTGGCCCTGGATGGGGTTCGGGCCCTGTAGGGGCTTCTGGCCCTGGCTGGGCTTCTGGCCCTGGATGGGGTTCTTCTGGCCCTGGATGGGGTTCGGGCCCTGTAGGGGCTTCTGGCCCTGGCTGGGCTTCTGGCCCTGGATGGGGTTCTTCTGGCCCTGGATGGGGTTCGGGCCCTGTAGGGGCTTCTGGCCCTGGCTGGGCTTCTGGCCCTTCTGTGCGGGCTGGAGGGGCTTCGGGCCCTTCTGTGTGGGCTGGATGTGCTTCGGGCACTGCTGTGGGGCCTGGGTTGGCTAAGTGCCCGGCTTGAAAGCATGGCTGGTGTGGGCTCCCTTGGGCGGCCTCTTCTGGGGGCAGAGGTGGTGGTGGCTGCTGTGGCCTGTTTTTTGGCCGCAGGGGCACGTGCCTTTGGGGCCCTTTTTTGGGAAACGGAGGGTCCAGTGTCCCTTGGTGGGGCCGAGGTGGTACTTGCCTTCTGGGCCTTCTGGGACCTTAGCTTCTTCGGTCGTTGCTGGGACCTGGTTGTTGGGCCCTCAGAGGTCTGGCTTTGCTGGCCGCGTTTAGCTGCTGCCTTTTTTGGTGCCATTTTGTCCAAAAGCTCAAAGAGAATGAGCTTTGGGTGCAGGGACCTTTAAATCATGCGCCCAGCGTCTGACGCCTATGCGCACGACTACGCGCTCGTACGGACGTACGTTCGTGCGGAACCAGGAAACCGCTGGGGTTTCACTTATCTGCTGCCTGGAAGAAGACTAAAGATGGCGCCCACTATCTTCACCCGTCAACAGGAAGAGATCCTCATGCTGGTAAGTGGCTGCCTGTGCATTTTAATGTAATAGTCAATGCTGGCCTAAATGTAAATGATGCGTTTGGAACTAGTTTGGTGTCTCTTAATGTTTAATCACTGCCTCCTCACACTTCATCCTCAAGGGCCGAGCCTGGCCACGTTTTCACCTGTCTATGCTGATGTCCTAATTCGGCCAATTGCTCCGGCTTAGCAACAGTTAATTAACCTGTGGAGTAGCGGGGCGAGCTGTCAAACCTGGCCTGTCTCGGACCTTGATGCGGATGTTTGAGGAACACTGTTTTCCTAAGCCATAAAAACACAACGGGAAGCCACACACGTGGGCCAAAAGCCTAAGCATTAGGCTACATCTTGGATATTTAAAACATCCTAACATGCCCTAGATGCAGGTGGCCTGATTGTTGAGGTTGGCTATTATCTGTATGTACATGGTGTGTGATACATATAACATAAGACCAGACTGTCAATCACAGTCAACGTCCTCTTTAAGGCACTCCCCAAAAATGGCGGCCATTCGAAATGTGTGTGTTAATGACATTAAATACTCAACTTGTGATGCAACACATATGGGTCTGTGTGTAAAAGTACAAGCTCTGTGTCCATTATGTTTTTCAGATCATGCTTCAGCGCCGGTATGACTTCGCGCCCAATGTGTGCGAGAAAAGGGACATCGCCCGGGAGATCATCGCGGAGATACACCGTGTGACCAGCACCACCTTCACTCACACCCAGATAATGCAGCATTGGTCGGACCTGAAGCGTCTGCACATGCCCCGGGTGCGGAGGTTTTTTGGGATCCATTTCCCAAGTAAGTACTAAGCAATTGCATGGTATATGTTCCAAATGTCTAAGTTATGCCTTTATTTATAATGACTTTTCTTTGGTAGTGTTGGAAATGGATTTCAGAATTCGCCGCACCCGGAGACGTACAGGCCGACCAGTGCTGCATGACTCTGCTTCTGTGAGTGAAGGTGGTGGATCTCCCGGGCGACGGACCTACCCCTCCTCTGTGGCCTCCTCAGACCAGCCCCTGGACCTTACCACAGAGGAGGGGCCAAGCCGCGTGGGCGTGGAGTCATACCTGGCCACGCATGGGGAAGGCTCTGGTATGTCACTCTTCATGTATAGGCACAAAGATATACATGGCAGGCCAAAAACTAAGTTATCCTTTATTATGTATTTGTAGAAGCTTCAGGAGCGGGTGAGATAGTGGAGGAGGAGGCAGCAGAGATGCTGGAAGGAGATCCTGGCGAAGGTGAGTGATGTCAGCCAGACTGGGAGCCAGATATGTTGGGGATAGTGACTATCTACAAATACTAACCAAATGTCACATGTTTCTCCAGGGACTTCTTCACAGCCGAGCCAGGACCAAGGGCAGTCTGTTGGCCCCAACCAGCCATCTGTCGGCCACCAACTCCGTAAGTCTCCATGCCATTATTCATATTAATGTTTGCTTAGCTAATAACACACACATAACTAAAGGCGTAGCCAATGTGTAGTTCACACTTTAATGTGGGCACTTCGTTAGCTTAAAGAGGACCCAAACTAGTATTAAGAACCAAAGACTTAGCCATCACACTGTACCTACAGATTAGAAACATGGAAAAACACCCTTCACCCATCTAATGCATGTTATTAGACAGAACCAAACCAATATTGGTGAATATGGAATGCACAATATTTACAGGCAGCATGGGATACAGATTGAAAAAAGGAAGGTGCTGCCATGCATTGTGTGAGTGATGACCTTTCCCGCAACCCAGCTATGCTCTGGATTCCCAACGCACCACTGTAACCTACTCCCCTGTACTTTATCCAACTCTCCACTCCTCATTAAGTGTTATGCTTCAGAGTCCAGATGGCGGCGCTGTAATCCCCAAAAAAGCCTAACTAACTTTTAGGTGGGGCAGAATCATTTGTGAATAGTTTTTGTTTTTCATTAAATAATGTTGAAGGTCCGGTTTAAGGAGTTTAAACACTTACCTGTGGGAAATGCATTAACTGTATCCCTTGGAAGAAGGACATATGTCATGCATTTACATGTATTTGATTAACCCTAAATCTATTTCCAGCATACAAACCGGTCTGGGACTCCTATTTATGTTTCTTTCTCTATTGGTTACAGGGATGATCCCCAAAACCTTGGCGGGTAAAAAAAAACGAATGAAGGAGTTGGTGGCCGAGCTGCTGGCCATACAGGCAACGTTGGGGCCAACAGATGAAGAAGAGGATGATGAATAGTGCCCTTGGTCCTGGCTCCTTTGTTTAACTTGGTTTTAAAGTTGTTCCAATTTTAGAGAGTTTTATATTGTTTTTAAAAAAAAAAAAAATAGATTTTTTAAACTAAAAAACCCAAAAAAAAAAAAAAAAGGGTTTTACTGTTAAAAAAAAAAAAAAAAAATAGATATGTTTTACCGAGGCACAAAAAAAAAAAAGTTTTTTAACCAAAAAAAAAAACTATAAAAAAAAAGGTGCCATTTTATTCAAAAACAAACAAAGAAAAAATTTTAAATAAATTATATTTGAAGCCTTCCTAAATGTGTCTTTTCTAATATGCACACACCCAAAAAATTACACAAACCAGAAACAACACACTTAGAAACATATAGACATATGTAAATTATGAGATTTTCTTACGTTTTATGGACCGAGAAATGAAGTGGGATGCAGCCGCTACGGGGTTTAGGTAAGTTTGAGGGAGCGAGAAATGAAGTTGGATGCAAGCGCTAAAGGGTTTACGTAAGTTTGAGGGAGCGAGAAATGAAGTTGGATGCAGCCGCTACGGGGTTTAGGTAAGTTTGAGGGAGCGAGAAATGAAGTTGGATGCAGCCGCTAAGGGGTTTAGGTAAGTTTGAGGGAGCGAGAAATGAAGTTGGATGCAAGCGCTAAAGGGTTTAGGTAAGTTTGAGGGAGCGAGAAATGAAGTTGGATGCAGCCGCTACGGGGTTTAGGTAAGTTTGAGGGAGCGAGAAATGAAGTTGGATGCAAGCGCTAAAGGGTTTAGGTAAGTTTGAGGGAGCGAGAAATGAAGTTGGATGCAGCCGCTACGGGGTTTAGGTAAGTTTGAGGGAGCGAGAAATGAAGTTGGATGCAAGCGCTAAAGGGTTTAGGTAAGTTTGAGGGAGCGAGAAATGAAGTTGGATGCAAGCGCTAAAGGGTTTAGGTAAGTTTGAGGGAGCGAGAAATGAAGTTGGATGCAAGCGCTAAAGGGTTTAGGTAAGTTTGAGGGAGCGAGAAATGAAGTTGGATGCAAGCGCAAAAGGGTTTAGGTAAGTTTGAGGGAGCGAGAAATGAAGTTGGATGCAGCCGCTACGGGGTTTAGGTAAGTTTGAGGGAGCGAGAAATGAAGTTGGATGCAGCCGCTAAGGGGTTTAGGTAAGTTTGAGGGAGCGAGAAATGAAGTTGGATGCAAGCGCTAAAGGGTTTAGGTAAGTTTGAGGGAGCGAGAAATGAAGTTGGATGCAGCCGCTACGGGGTTTAGGTAAGTTTGAGGGAGCGAGAAATGAAGTTGGATGCAAGCGCTAAAGGGTTTAGGTAAGTTTGAGGGAGCGAGAAATGAAGTTGGATGCAAGCGCTAAAGGGTTTAGGTAAGTTTGAGGGAGCGAGAAATGAAGTTGGATGCAAGCGCTAAAGGGTTTAGGTAAGTTTGAGGGAGCGAGAAATGAAGTTGGATGCAGCCGCTACGGGGTTTAGGTAAGTTTGAGGGAGCGAGAAATGAAGTTGGATGCAAGCGCTAAAGGGTTTAGGTAAGTTTGAGGGAGCGAGAAATGAAGTTGGATGCAAGCGCTAAAGGGTTTAGGTAAGTTTGAGGGAGCGAGAAATGAAGTTGGATGCAAGCGCTAAAGGGTTTAGGTAAGTTTGAGGGAGCGAGAAATGAAGTTGGATGCAAGCGCAAAAGTGTTTAGGTAAGTTTGAGGGAGCGAGAAATGAAGTGGGATGCAGCCGCTACGGGGTTTAGGTAAGTTTGAGGGAGCGAGAAATGAAGTTGGATGCAAGCGCTAAAGGGTTTAGGTAAGTTTGAGGGAGCGAGAAATGAAGTTGGATGCAAGCGCAAAAGGGTTTAGGTAAGTTTGAGGGAGCGAGAAATGAAGTTGGATGCAGCCGCTAAGGGGTTTAGGTAAGTTTGAGGGAGCGAGAAATGAAGTTGGATGCAGCCGCTAAGGGGTTTATGTAAGTTTCTGGATGAGGGTGCGCATGCGCAAGATCTTATATACATAAGAACGCACGAATCTAAGAGGCCAAAAACCAATGCAAACCAGAGGCAAACGCAAGTAATTGGAAGAGCTGGACGATGGAAGCCGCCGACAAAACAGGCTGCCGCCGCAACAGGTGAGCACATGAACGTGATTTTTACGATTGACAACTGACTGAGGCAAGTTCGGGAGATATCATACGAACGGACGTATCTTTTAGGATAGAAACGTATTTGCTTATTGAATCACTCGCAAGTTCTTACGAACGCACGAGCGGACGTGAAAAATAGGATGATCGTGAGCCAAATCCAAGCTGTTACATGTTTCTTTGAATCAACCCATATATTGCTGGTGCTAAAGTAGGTCTCTGGCCCCCGTCCTGCACTGACGTTGCCCCTGTTATACTGAGGTCATCTCGCATTTCGAATCTCGACCTGAAGTGTCAAGGATTTTGTTCCTAGGAGAGTCCAATGGGAAGGGTTGAATCTTGCGCTTGGTGGAAACATATATTGAATCACCCTCCAACTCCTCAAGGTGCTGAGTCCCCCAAACTGCGGGGTCCAATGATTGTTTTAGAAAGTTCCACAGAGTGGTGTTACTCTACTGGTTAGCAAGCTCCACCCCTCAAGTCGACTGTCGTGTCTGGGCCTGTCTCTATCCTGGGAGGAAGAGAAGTGCAAAGCCTCAGACAGAAGTCTCCTGGAAGTGGGGTGGGCCTCTCTACTTATCCCTTCACTTCGTGTCTGTGAAACCAGTGTACTTGTGTCCTCTGACCGAGAGGGGCACAAGATTGTCTAGCCCTTATTCTGAGAGCTGGGTGCTGTAGACAGTGATTTGGAAGAACTTGTTCTTTACTGTGACCTTGGAACATTCGTACCCAGGAAAATTGAGAGAATACAATAGAAGGAAGAGCTTGCGATCTAACCTGTTAAATAGGAGAATAAGGAAAGGGAAAATAGTTTATGATCAGGTATAACAGCCGATACAGAAATGAGCAAGAGCTTACAATCTATTGGGGTTAATAGGAGGGTACAGGAGAAAAAGAGTTTACAATCCAGTTAGATAACAAAGGATACAGCATGAGTTACATAGCTCACAGTTTATTGGAGTATACAGAAAAGTAAAGAGGGTGGAATGGCTTACAATCTTTGGTATATAAATGAGAGGATGGAAATGAAAGGAGGAAAAGCTTTCAATACGTAAATGGGAGGATATGAAATAAAATGGAGCTTACAAGCTAATAATCAGGTATAAGGCAGCATACAAAAATAAGGCGGTGCTTGCAGTTTATTAGAGAATACTGAAAAGTAAAGAGGGCAGAAAAGTTTACAATCTATTGGGGATCAATGAGAGGATTTAAAAGGAAGGGGAGCTTATAATCTATTGGGTATACGTGAGAGGATTAAAAAGGAGGAAGAGTTTACAATCTATTGGATATAAATGAGAGGATTCAAAAGGAAGGGGAGCTTATAATCTGTTGGGTATAAATGAGAGGATTCAAAAGGAAGGGGAGCTTATAATCTGTTGGGTATAAATGAGAGGATTCAAGTGGAGGAATAGTTTATAATCTATTGAGTATAAATGAGAGGATTCAAGTGAAGGAATCGTTTATAATCTACTGGGTATAAATGAGAGGATTCAAGTGAAGGAATCGTTTATAATCTACTGGGTATAAATGAGAGGATTCAAGTGGAGGAATAGTTTATAATCTACTGGGTATAAATGAGAGGATTCAAAGGGAGGAAGAGCTTACAATCTATTGAGTATAAATGAGAGGATTCAAGTGGAGGAATAGTTTATAATCTACTGGGTATAAATGTGAGGATTCAAAAGGAGGAAGAGCATACACTCTATTGTATGGTAACATTTTAACTCCTAGATGTCCAATTACATGGAATAAAGCTGTCTCCTGTTCCAGTAGCAGCTCCCTGAGACTCCGGGGCCCCATAGCAGCCTCTGCAGCAGTTAGGCCCCCACATACAGGCTTGTCTATATAAGAATAGAGAGATAAAACGTCGGCCATGCTGCGCAGGATTGAGCGTACTTCTGGGTAAGTTAAAAGTTAGTGCGGCCGGCCCAGAATCCTCCTTGTTTGGCGAGAGTTATGAGCAATTGTCGGCTGGCAGTTAGTTTTAAGATCATTAAATGAGCTTCATTTGCAATATATTTGCAGAGGATTACAGCCCATCTAAATTGACCCTGAAGGAAGACTTGTTTCATTAATGCGCTGTCCCCGGCTAATGTGTAAAACGGCAAAAATATATCTATTAAATTCTTAATGTGTAAATGATGTTTCTGACTTTCTCCTTAATTACAAAGCAAAATGAGTGTGAAGTGGAGTCCGTCCTCGGAAAAATGGCCCCGTTCATCCATCATCTCCTCCATCCGCGGCCAGGCACCAAAGTTCTCCCCTTTTCTGTTCATTTAACACTTTAACGGGAAAGAGTGCATGGGGCTCCGGGTGAGGCTTTTAATAAAAGCCGGCGGGAGAGCGGCAATTAGCCGGGCGGCCGGGCCATCCATCAGCCGGGGCTCCCCGGACGGCGAGCTGCAGTTGATACAGATAATCATGTTTACTCGGAAACAATATCCTGCCATTATTTTTAATCTGAAATTGAATTTGCACAGAGGCTAAAACAACTTATAATGCGGATGCCAGTGGCTGAGCAGATATTATACCACTGCCTTGTGTTACTACTAGTGTTCCTGTCTGCATTCTGCTTAAAGTGAACCTAAACCCTGTGCAACTCTGAGTCAGGGAGAATCCAGGTCTACGGGGACACTAACCTTACATAACCAACCCCCTCATGCAATCATTGAGCCCGCTATCACAGAGATACTCACCTGTTTCTAATGCCATTCCATATGGAAACTGTGCCCCCTGTTATATATAGTGCACCATGAGAAATAGGGGTCCATCTGCTGAATTCAGAGTTCACCAGGGCCAACGTATGAAGGGTACAAACTGGGCATTTGGCCAGGGCCGTCATCACCAAAGGAGCCCCTGCAGTGAGGTGAGCACTATAGACGGGCCCAAGAGATCCAATCAGGGCTGCTCCTGATGTAGAAAGTTTACTGTGGATGGGATGAACTATTAATTATGTGCTTGGAGGAATAAATAATTAGATCCTGGTAGGGATTCATAATTGTATGCAGGTGAGGATAAAGAATTGGACATTGGTGGGCAATAATAATTGGACACTAGTGGGGATTAATAATTGGTTGCTGGTGGGAATTAATAATTGGACACTGGTGGGGTTCATCATTATTAATAATAATACTAATAAATAATAATAAAATTATTAATATTATTGTGAATGTCTTCTTCTTTCTATTATTATTAATTATAATAATAAATGAATAAAACAGGATTAATAACTGCCTCTTTTAGTCTAAAACTGGTCCTGGAGTTTACGGTGGGTAGGTAAGTTTAGGTCTATGGAAACCTGGACCCAATTTGTGCGCTAGCCTTCGCCATTGCACCAATTTGCACCTGAAATGTTCTGCTAGTATTCTTTTTGCGCACCAAACTGTCTCCGGCACCTGATTTATGGTTTGTTTAGAGGGCGGAAAAACATGTGCAAATGTGGCAGTTTGAAGACTGAATTTCCTCCAGCAAATAGGTGGACGTAACTGCCGATTCCAATGAGTAACAGCTTTATTTCATTCCGAAAACACATGCCGGCAGCATCCTGCATGTTTATGAACAATGAAAGTGTCAGCCGCAAGTTCTTTTTAGGGATTGAACCCTTTTATTTGGTTCTGGTTCGAATAAAAAAATATAAAAAGTTGTCAAAAAAACACAAAAATTTGGTACAAACAACCAAAATGTGGATGTTTTGTCCCAAAGTTTAGCAACAACAAACACAATAAAAAATTATAGTTAAATTATTAGGCATTGATATGCCAACCAAACAGGGAGGGTTAGAGAGAACATATGGGACAAAACATTGGGCAAAAAAGATTAAGGCTTAACTGGAATCAGAATATCTCCCCCCAAAAATGGAGAACACAGAGAATACACTCCGGAGTGGCGATTAGAGCTTCGCAGAAAACACAGAAGCTGGAGAGATCAAATCGCCATGGAGAAACAGTAAAGGAAAGGGGAGGAACATGGGGGACCATCAGGAGCAGTTAGGCGCTTAGCAGGCCGAATGCGCATGGGGCAGAGCCATTTGCTCTTCAAAACAGCAGATTTACATTGCAAAAGGCACAAATTGGCGCTAGATGAGGCAATCTGCGCTTCTCCTGTGCACTGGCCATTTGGTGCGATTCGCATGTGTGCCCGGTATATGCACACAGCCATGAATTATACGCCTAAGGGGAATCAGTTGCTTTGTGCCTGAGTGTTTTTGCACACCGACCGTGAATCGACCCTCAAGTGTCACAGCACAAATCAGTTGTGGGGCAATACCACACAGTGACCACTAGAGAGAGCACTGATTGCAACAAACTAAGCAGAACAAGTTCAACATGGCACCAAAGCCAAAGAAAGAAGAGGGAAAAAAAAATACTTTAGACCTGCTTTAAAGTGGAGACAAAGCCCACCAGTGGCCAGCATGGAATCTAAAAGATTCCAGGGCTGGCCGCTGGCTTTTCCCCGGGGCATCCCAAATCAGGAGTTAGAGGTGCAATTTATTGAAAATATTTTGCATGCCCAGATTATAAAATACCAGTGTTCTATTTTTTTAATCACACCAAATTTCATCTCCTTAAAGAACAAATACAGCCTTGTTCTAGAGAAACCACCCGACATCTGATCCTCCCCCTTGGCTTCCTCTGTTACTTACCTTGAAGTGACAATCTCATAGCACATGTGCTGCCTTCTTGGGCATCCCCAGCTTCCCTCTATCCCCTGCACGCACCCACACCAGACTTATCTTAATGGCTGTGGGGGTGCGCACAGCTGGTGGGAGCGTCCAACAGGGGGCAAGCGGCCAAAGCATCTTTTGGGCCTACCAGTAGAATAGAATCTAGGGGCTACCTTAAAGTTAAAGGAGTCCTATTGCAAAAAAATATATAATAATAAAGATCTACATAAATATGCTAAATAGTGAGAGGAGGGTCCTCAAAAAATTCCAGCCAAGCTTGTTTTTTTTTCTTTTCTTGGAAGGAAGAAGTATCAGGGGTGACAGGTTTCTGAGTGTATCCCTACACCGCTAAGCACCTATCTCCAGAGCTAGCCTGTGCTGGAAGCTTCTTATTGCCATTGCAAATCTTGATGAGTGTAGATGCTTGCATCCATCATGCAAACATTTAATATTGGTTAATGCTATGTGTTCCCTCGGCCTATCTCTGTAGTAAGAGGTGAGTCTAAACGTAATGGTACGTTCCAATACCTGTTACTCCTGTGTTTTCTTTATTCCAGTAAAGGAAAGTTCTGCTTTTTGGAGCTGCCAACATTTTCTTATTCCCATAAAAAAAACCTGCTAAAGCCATTTTGGCAGACATCTTTCTTATTAGTGGCTCTGCATGGTTGACACCGATTTAGGGCCCGGCTATAGAGGGAGGTACAGTACTTACCTGCTCCTGTGCTTTCTGTACAGCCTCTGCTCGGTTTCCTGAGGAAGGCATTTGTCCCTAGGACTAAGGTGCCTAAAGGGGCCTGACATTTAGGTTGTAGGGGGCCCAAAATTTTCAAATGGTGGCTCTACATGGTTGACACTGACTTAGGGCTTGGCAGTACAGGAAAGTACAGTACTTACCTGCTCCTGTGCTTTCTGTATAACTATACTTACTGTAGCCTCTGTTCTGTTTCCTGGGGAAGGCATTTGGCCCTAGACTGTGTCTAAGATTGTCTGGTGAAAAAATGTTGGCAGGTATCTTTCTTACTGGCATCAGTGATGTGGCAGACACTTGCTGTCTTGGCTGTGCCCACAGAGACGTAGCTAGGCTTTTTGGCCCCTCGGGGCACAGATTTGAAATGGTGCCCCCACTTATGCTCAGTTACCCCTTTGGCACCCCCTGACCTGCTGCACCGGGGGCACTTGCCCCCCCCAGTTATGCCTCTGTGTGCCCGCATCAACTCTTTACTGTAAAATCCAGAATAAGAAGGGGGCCCTGACATTGAGGTTTGATGGGGCCCAAACATTTCTAATGCCAGCCTTGCATGTGCTCACCAGGGGATTCCCCTGTGGGCCAGTCTGAGACTGATTTAATTTTTTTTTAGCACAGTAGCAGCGTAAGAGCTGAAATGTCTTTTTTCTATGAAACAACCCTTTTTGGCAGTACTATCCCTTTAAGGGCTTGAATTACAATGACAGAATTAAATTGCCGATCTTGCTAAGTTAAATCTCTTGGTGAAATGAAGCCGGAGAAGGAGAGCCATGCCTGTGGGCATTCTCTGTTCCTCTGACGATCTCCCTGATATATGGCCGCTCCTGTACAAGGTAGCATTGTCCCTGCGCCATTAGCGCTCCTCTCACCCTTTTCCATTTGTAAATACCCCCCTGCCCCCCCCCCCCATACCCCCAGGTTCTTTCCTAGCGAAAGAAATCATTTGCAGAGTGCTAGACATGGCTGCTGGTGGTGGTGGTGCTAGTTATCTATGCGCAGGTTGCAGATTGTTAAGGTGCTCAAACAAGATCATTGCGCAATGTCCGGAGGCGCGCTGCCGCAGATATATATATTCTGGCTCCTTTTAGTGGGGAATGTCATATAAACCGCAGCCATACATTACACTGAGGAGATGGAATGGCTTCTCAGTGAGCGCCCCGGGCAAGCGCTCGCCATACGTTTAGTCGTAAAGCAAAAGCTACTTCCCTTATCTTCAGAACAACATCGTTTGGGGGTTTTCAGGAAATGGAATGTTGTGAAGTTCAGAATTACGGTTTGTGATGCCGCCTGTTACTTCTGTTTAGAGGAGATAAAAATAAGGCTTTTAGATCTCATGGATTTTGTTCTTCAAGTTAAAGGACAGATGTTCTTTTATTCATTTACTTTTTGGAGTGTTCACGTTGAGTGCAGGAAAAAGTCAATTGGACTAGTTTGTTAAAGTGGACCAAACCCCATTGCTTCTAGCCCTAGAGCTTAAATGAATGGCTGGACACGGGAGCGCTCCACAGCTGAAGGTAAGCCGGGGATATGGCCACTGGTGAAGACAGCGTCATGGGAGCCACTGGTAAAGGGAAGTTCACCAGTGACCCCGGGGTTTTCACACAGAGGCACAGGCTAGCAGCGGGCCCTGGAGTCTTTTAGACCCCTGTACTTTGTAGGTAATCTAAGATACAGATTACGTTTATCCATAAATCCTATGGTGCATGATGGGCCTCCATCAGCATCCGTGTCACCCCTCTACCTCCTGTGTGCAGCCCCGCCTGGCATATCTGAATGGCTGGCAATGGTTGTGTTCAGATGGAGGGAGTGAACAGCTGGAGGTGTCTGACACTTCATTCATTCATCATTATACTCTGCTAAACCTTTCACTGTCAGACTACCCAGAGCATGGATGCCCAATCTGCTGCCCGCATTACCCTCACTTGCGGCCCCCAGCACCCCTAAGGAGTTAGCGAGCAGAGCTGACCACTAGAGAGCAGTGTGCCTCTAATTTCTGAAGCAGAAATGGGTCACCGATAAAGTTCTCTGTAGAGGTGGGTGACACACATGTGGTAATGGATTGTTGTTTGTGCTGCCTGTGTCTGGAGTTGCCCAAGTAGACTCATCCCAGCTCACCTCTGCTCACCTCACCTTTACCTACCTCTTTTCTTCTTACCTGTGTTCATTTTACCTCTGCCTACTTCTACTTACCTCTTAACACCTCATCCCGTCTTATCTGCGCTCCCCTGACCTCTGCTTATCTCTGTCTCTTACCACCTCACCTCTATCCATCACTTCTGTTACTATCTCACCTCAGCTCATCCCACCTCTGCTCAGCTCTTCTTGACTTTGCTCTGCCCACCTCACTGAGCTGAGCTTATCTAGTACTTTGTTAAAATTATATTGACAAATGTATGATCTCTGGAAGCAGTTTTTACTACCTGCAATGCAATCTGTTGCTATACACTTTAATATATATATATATATATATATATATATATATATATGTCGTCCAAGGCCTTCACTGAGGTTTTGGCAGCTGAAATCAGGCTCAGACCAGGGACAAGACTTCATATCAGGACATGGAGCACATGCAGGACACCAAGCTGGACTAGTACCTGAGAGCAGGACATGGGCCAAGAAGAAGATTTGGAACAGACCATAGACTACAACATAGACCAGGAACAGGACCCCTAGGCCAGAGAACAGACAGGGACTGGTGTCCGGAATCTTGATGCAAAAAGACAGACCAGGAACAATAGATAACTTGCAACATTATTGCTTGAACTTTTGGATTTTCCGATTCAGATTCTGATTTGAAATGCCTTGCTGTGTGAACCCCCCAGTTCACCCCAAAAACTCACCTATTCCCAGTCCCATGTCCCAAATCGGGATGCTCCAATGGCAAATAAGGGGTTGGTCCACACCGCTTATGTGTTTGAAATCTGTTACAAATCTAGTATAAAGTTTTCTTAGTAAAGTAAAGGCTGGCATGTGTGTGATGGGGGAGGGGAGTCCTCCATATTAATGCCAAATGGTTTGTTCATACTCATGTTCTGTTGTTATATGTTTGACCCCATCAGGTTGACTAGCACTTCTTGAGGCAGTGAAATTAGCACCATATTTTGGATCAATTTTTTTTTACTGTTGCATGTTGCCGCCAGCTATCTAGCCAGCAACAAGACAGAATTTATGGTGGTAATAATGCATCTCTATCCAGAGCAGAATTGACGACAGCAGATGTTATTGACGAAGGAATCAAGGAACAAAATTTATGATAGCACCTCTGTGATAAGCAAATGTAACAATAGTTGAAACGAGTGCAGTGTGTCATACATAAACCCCAAATATCTAAATGCTTGTAGTAATAAATGCTGAGCTGAAGCTAAAAAGTGCTGCAATGGTTAAAGGTCACCCAAAGCTAATAAGAGGATTGAAGGATCTTAGTTATGAGGAAAGATTACAAGAATTCTGTTTAGTCTTGAGAGGAGACAAGGGGAGACATGATTAACTTGTATAAATATATAAATGGCCCATTCAAAAAATACGGGGAACCCCTATTTCAGGTAAAATACTCTCTAAAGACAAGGGGGGACTCATTTCAACTAGAAAAAGAGAAATTCAGTCTCCGGAGGCAACAATAATTTTTTACCATAAGAACTATAAATATGTGGAATAGCCTCCCACAGAAGCTTGTTACAGCATCAACCGCTGACAGCTTCAAAAAAAGATCAGATGCTTATTTAGAAGAAAATAACATTAACAGTTACTATTAGCTGTTATCAGTAACAAAAGAAAAAAAAAAATAAAACTACCCCAAGACCCTTGGTTGAACTTGATGGACATACCTGTCTTTTTTCAATCATATTAACTATGTAACATTTTATAGTGGCATCATTCTCCGAGAGAATTACATTTGATTAAGATTTCCCCAAAAATCTGCATGGAAATTAATGAAATATTTTGGAATTAGTTTAGGACTCATTTGTGAAAATGAACAGAGCCTGGTCCCCTTTACCAGTGCATTTTACTGTCAGTGAAAATTGAAATAGAAGGGTAACACTTGGTGCTGAATCGACCCCTAGGTAGGCAAAGAAAGGGAATGGCACTTTCTACTATAAAAAAATAAATAAATAAGCAATGCATTTTATGCATGTGGCCTTAAATCAAAGGATCAATTCAGTCCCAGGAGCAAAAGAGTGCACTACTATATAATTTTTCATCTAAAGTGCACTTTTTATTCCAAAGTTCACCTGGTGCTGATTCAACCCCAAAGTGGCCAGTTTCAGCCTATGTATTAAGTGATATAAGGCGATAAGCACTAGATTGACACTTGAGGGACCACTGTTTTTATGTATTGCTTAGCAACCCACAATATTCTTTATTTTGACTTGTTTTTCCACTAATACTTTTTAAAATGTACATGTATTTGGAGGAACATTCCAGGCAATAATGTGAAGTGCAGAATTTGCCCATTTCTCCTGTTTCCAGCCTCCATGACTTGGACATACCCTACTCTACTTGAGGCTTTTGTGAACAGTAGAGGTGACCGGAGACCATGCACTTCAAACAACCTAGTCCTCTCTTCTGATTTATTTTCTTGGCACCAGTATGGCTATCCTAACAATCACCACCAAGCCAACCTCCAAGGTTGAGTCTCCACCACATGAGGGTAGATTTCACAAGTTGGGCAACTGTACCAATCCTAGGTTTTTGTGCATAGCTGTTGAGGTGTTTGGATATCTTGCACTTAAAATAAGGGTAATTCCACTTTTGATGGCATTTTTAAAAGTTTCCATCATTGTATGCCATTATGATGTTTTTCTTTTCTATTAGTTTGTTTGTAACTCCATGTTATAAAAGAAAACAGTTTCCCCTAGCAATGTTGTGTTTATCTTAGCAATGTACACCAAAGTCATGTTTTGATGTACATTTCAGAAACTTACTGACTCTGTCTTGCTAATCATCTGATTGGCGGAGATAGATATAACAGGTTTAACCCCATCTGCATTAATTCAACCTCTTCAGATAGGGAGGGATCACAGTCTTTTGTTCCAGTGTTAGTCTTACGAGCAGGGTGAGTATTGCCAGCAAGGAAGCCCCTTGTGAGCTGGTGGGGCAATGGTGAAACCATAGCCGGATAATAGGGCAGAACCAGCAAGACACGTAGGAACCTGAGGTCTAAGACCATCACTTGTCTTTGCTAGGGCCCACTGCAAGGCTGGATAGACTGGGCACAAGGACTGGGCATAGTCAGCTCACCAGGATCCCAAACAAAACTTAACATTTATTAAATATTGTTAAAAGCCATATGTGTTCCGTGCAAAGTGGGCAGTCTTATGTCCCAAATAAGGATTAAGGGGTGAAGTAACCCCGAAATGCGTCACCTTATTTGGGACATCAGACTGCACACTTTGCATGGGACATGTATGGCTTTTAACAATATTTAATAAATGTTAGGTTTTATTTGGGATCCTGGTCAGCTGGATTTGCTGTATTCACATGGTTTCAAAACAAACAGAGGTCTTTCCGTGTTCCCAGCACTTCCCTACTGGGGAATTTTTTGAGCTGTCTACTTTTTGTTATAGGTTAGCACCGCACCTGAGGAGCAGAACATATGAGTAGCGTGGTTCGAAAAATGGCCGGGGTCAAGGGTCACAGGCGTAGCAGCAGATCAAGGAAACAAGCCAGAAGTTGAGGCAGGCAGTGCAGGGTTGTAAGCGAAGGTAAGCCGTGGTAAGGGTCAATCCACAGGAAGCAGACTGTCAGCAGGAACCGAATGCGGGCTTCTGAATGAATGTGTGGATGTGAGAAAACCTGGAAGTGGATTGCCTGTTAGAATTGAATGCTGGCTTCCACATATGCAAGAATACTTGGAGATCCCAGGGATATTTTGACATCCAGTAGCTAAAGGGATACTGACAGCATTCTTATCTGGGGAGGTCATTACTACTGCTTTGTTTAGCCAACGCTGCTAATGAGCTCACCTGTTACAGTGGAAGGATTCTGGGACTTGTGGTCAGAAAGTATAGTAAGAGCTTTACTATAGGAAAGTACCTCCAAATTTACCAAGACAGAACCAACGGAATATGAGAAGCATGGAGACAGCATTCTGATAAGTAAATCACAGGTATGGAAGCACAATCCTAGCACACGTGTTTATTTTACATTCCAGAAGAGGAGAGCCATAAAGCAGAACACCAAAAACTGTAGATGTCACCATTTAGACTAGACCGTGTTTGCCATCTAATATATCTAGTCTCTTGGTGTCAAACTCAACTGAGGCAAACCCTAAGCCTAGCCCCCACCATATGAGGCTGTGGAATATACCACATGATTTTACCTCCACACATTAGCCAAACTCAAATCCCCTGATGCCATCAGAGTATAACAATATAGTCTCAATTGGTTGGGATTTCTTTTGACTACTAGCTTAAGAAAGACCATCATTTCAGTCTGTTTGGTAACACATGACTTGTGCCTTGTGCCTGGACCATTCTCAGCCTTATTGGTTGCTCATGAACATTTGCCTTGTTTCTGCACCATTCTCAGCCTTATCAGTAGCTCATGAATATTTGCCTTGTGTCTGGACCATTCTCAGCCTTATCGGTTGATCATGAACATTTGCCTTGTTTCTGGACCATTCTCAGCCTTATTGGTTGCTCATGAACATTTGCCTTGTGTCTGGACCATTCTCAGCCTTATTGGTTGCTCATGAACATTTGCTTGCGTCTGGACCATTCTGAGCCTTATCAGTTGCTCATGAACATTTGCCACCACTGACCATAACCATGACCTAGATGTGCTCAATACCTGTATTTCTGTGGCTTCATGTCATTGTGTGTTTATGCCAGGCTTTAGGTATTTTGCTATTTCGCCTTTTGCCATCCTCGAATCTCCGCTGTCCGAGGGCCACAACCTGGGTAAAAAAAGTTCTAAGGCTCTTGTGAAAATCTGCAGACCTTGCAGATAGCCCAATTTTTCCTTCTAATTCTTGAATGCCACCACTACCCATTTCTTATAACTGAGTTAGTCCTTTGGCAACAGTAGAGCCAACCAATAAAACACAATCCAAGATAACCCCAAAGTTAAGCCCTCACCACATGAGGCTGTGGTCAATACCAAGTGAGTCTGTAGACTCCATGCGTTGGCCAAGCTCACATGTCCTGATGCCACTAGAGTGTCACAATATGGACCGATTAAGCTGCTACGTTTATTGAATCACGTGATGCGTACAAACCGCTCTTCTTCCACATAAAGCAGAAGAGCTGAGCGGTGTGAAGCTAAATTACGGCACTACGAGAGACAATGTGGCTGATATAAAATAAATAATTTGATTTTCCACCAGTAAAGATTGTGCACAAACCCGTTTACTGCTGATCGCGTCGTATTAAATCCTCATCTTAATTGAATGTTGCCCGATATTTTATAAGAAAATGTTAGGCAACTTGTTGTGTCTCTCTTTGTTTAATGCTTTGATAAATCAGACTCTGTTAGTATTCTATAAATGGTAAAGCGCTAATTACCTCTCTGATTCCTGATTTATTCCTGCCTGCACTTTCTGTACATCTGCAGCCCAACAAATGGCTCTCTGAAGGCAAATCTGTTATGATACATTGTCAGTAAAATTAATCCTGATCAATTTGAAAGTTCACACTTGGATTTGATGGCTTCCCTGGGAATAAGTATGAGTGAGACGAGTTACTTGCTTCTCTTTCATTGCTCAAACAATATGTGTAAAAAAAATAGATGCTAAAACACAAAGCTGATTATTCAAATAATGCTCAGAATGAAATTGTAGAATTATTTAAAGGGACGTTCCAAGCAAAAGGTTAATTTAAGCCCTGGTGAACTCTCACCCTTCTGCTGGGGCTCTATGTGGAGGAGGGAGCACTCATCCTCTTAGACCTCAGTTTACGTTTCAGACCTCAGATCACTAGTGCCCTCAGGTGGGAGACTCCCATCTGACCTGCCACCCTCTCCTGTGCCACTCACCTCCCATCAGCACCACCGGTATGAAAACATGGCGCATGGGTGTGGGTGTGGCTTCTGAAGAAAGGTATGACATGGACTTAAGGCATCTATGCAGAAGGGCAGAGAGGTAATTGGGTGGCCCTCTTGTATCAATGTCAGCTGTGGCCTCTATAATGATTAGATGGAAGGATGAAACTTTTCAAATGTTATTTTCCTAGTCGTTCTGTCCTAGGTTTTTCCCTTGGGGTTCTAGTTCTATTGCTACCTGGCAGCCTTAGTTAAATTTTTCTGGTTAACTAGGTGCCTCTAATATTTTTTTTTTGCATTCTAAAAACATCTTTTGAGCCCATGTAAAAATGTAAAAACACAAACTGAATATGGCAGTCTTATCTCGGAGGGTTCTTTAAGGCTGCCATGCGAGAAATATTTGGGCGTTATTATTAATGTTAAGCAAACATTTATTCCAGGTGCCCGGCGGCAGGATAGCACCAGCGGAAACACTGACACCTCTGTTCTGTCTCTCCCTGGCCACTAAGTGGGTGGGAAAAGAGTATGGTGACCCCGTAGCCTCTCCACCAGTCTCCTTAACAGCTTTGGCCTTTGGGTCATCCCAATTTCCCCGGCACTGAGTGTCCATTACTGAGCCTCCCTTTGATAAATGCTTTTTTTCCCCTTCCTTTGTAGGACGTGGCATCGTCATCAGCCAGCATCAGGGAGGAGAGGCAGAGCCCTGGACCGAGCTGTGCTGGGGGACTAATAGATCAGGCCTGTCTGCGCACCATCATCCCCCAGTTGCCTAGCAACGGGACTCCAGTTCCAAAAGATGAAGAGTCCGCCAAACAAAAAAGAAGAAAAGGGATAAAAATGACTACAAGTATATGAGGCACAAAGGTTAATATTCCCGTGTCTGATACTCAGTTTCGGATAATTGCGCCTTAACCTTTTTAAGCAGAATGCAGGACAATGAATGAGGCCTCTGGCGTCTCGATAAATGGCTTTTACAGGATCTCCACAGCAATTACAAGAGGGGAAAATAAACCCTGTTCAGGAATGGGTGGCGATGGCATCACTAAAAAGAACCAGAGCATCACAAGCATCTCCTATGGGGCCCAGGACAGGGGGCATGGTGGGAAACCATGTGCCCTGCCAACAGATAAAAACTCGATTTATCATTCCTGAAAGGATTGTATGCTCTTTCACATCCCTTCTTATCCTTATGTTACAAGCTCTTCTGCCTTCTTTGATCACCCTAATGCTTACATGCTAATCATGTCTTCCAAGTTCTCTCTTGTATCCTAATACACCAAAGCTCTTACCTCTTCTTTATTATCCGTTATGCCCTAATAGATTGTAAACTTTTCCTTCTTCTGTATCCTCCCTTATACCCTAATAGATTGTAAGCCCTCCCTTCTTCTGTATCCTCCCTTATACCCTAATAGATTGTAAGCTCTTCCATCTTCTGTATCCTCCCTTATACCCTAATAGATTGTAAGCTCTTCTTCTTCTGTATCCTCCCTTATACCCTAATAGATTGTAAGCTCTTCCTTCTTCTGTATCCTCCCTTATATGTTAATAGATTGTAACTTTTTTTATTGAGTAAAATCAAGCAATCATATACAATATATCCAAAGTTACAATAATAAATAAATAAAATAAATAATAACTTAACAAAAAGAAACAGGCCTAACAATTCGGCATATAATATATAATATCCATTATTCTATATACAATCCTATCTACAACCTAACACTACACTATACACAATTCAGCAGGAAGACTAAGAGACCCCGTTCTTCAAAAATCTGTCATTGTTATAAAAAAATCTATGGGTGATAAGAGACAGAAAAGCCCACCCAGAGGGAAGTCATGAGGACTTAGGAGGCCTGATGTTCCTCCACGCCTTCATCCAGGCCCCCCGTTCCCACCTGTCCCTCTCAAGCACCCGGATCTTGCCCACCTCATGCAGGATGTCATGCACCACCAGCGGGACAGGGAGGACTTTCTTCCTAATGCAGAGCTGGCACTGTGCATTCCACGCGAAATAGCGAATCACTAGACTAACTAGATATAAAGTGTCCAAACAAAAATCCCCTCTGTTCTTGAATGCCCCATACACCCACTCAGCATAGGAAAGCTGAGAGAAGAAGGGAGCACCGAGGGCCAACCCCACCTGTTTACACACATCTACATTAAAGGGACACCGGAGCAGGAAGTGGTCCATAGTCTCCACCTCATCCTGACACTCCTCACAGAGACAAATTATCTCTGGCAGGCTGCGACTCTTGCGGATCCCCCTAAGGTAGAGTTTTCCTTGGAAGGAGAGCCAGGCTATATCCCGGTATTTCAAAGGAATTCTTGAGGAGTTAATAAGCCTCAAACCCTCCCTCATGATGGAGCCTGGGCAATCCCTGAGGGACAATGGCTCATGAAAAGCCAGACCCAGGACTCGACTCACCAGAAGCTTCCTCGGAGTAGATCTCATGTCCTCTGCTGTCAATTGCCATTGTCGAAGTATTTTCAAGCACAGGGCAACATAGGCCGGGAGCTGAGCCTGAGGAACTTGAGGGCTTTTCCCCCGGCCACCATTCTCCCAGTCTCGCAGGAAGGGCTTAAACCAGGACTGGAAAATACCCACCCAGCCAGGCAGGCTCTCTGCCAACATGCTTCCAAAATTATGTTTCAGAAACAAGAGAGAGAAAAACACTACTGGGTTGACAATCCCTAGGCCACCCTCCCGCCTGGATAGGTAAGTGACATTTCCTTTCACCAGGTTCATACGGTTTCCCCATAACATCTGGAAAAACACGCTGTAGACCCTGGTGTAGAGAGATACTGGCAAAACACAGACGAAGCTGACGTATAAAAAGATCAGGTAGGTCTTGATAAGATCAACCCTTTCCCTGAGAGACATTTTCCAGCTCTTCCAGACTGCAACCTTGGCATTGGCAATTTCCAGCCTGCGCTCCCAGTTTTTGTGGCCATAATCACCAGGACCGAAATTAATGCCAAGGATCCTGATTTCCTGCTGGGGCATTGGGAAGGAGTCTGGAAGTTCGAAGCCCTCACCCTCCTCACCCATTCAGAAAACTTCACTCTTCTCATGATTGACCTTGGAGCCCGACGCTTCTGTATACTGTGCTATTAGAGAGGCCACCTCCTCTGCCTCATTTGTCCCAGAGACAATCACAGATACATCATCAGCATAGACAATGACCTTCAAAGGAGGCTCACCAGGCACACCCAGAGGAACCCCACATAACATGCTGCTCTCGACCCTCCTTAAAAAGGGATCGATTGCAAACACATACAGTAGGGGACTCAGAGGGCATCCCTGTCGCACACCAGAGCCAACTTTGAAAGGCCTTCCCACCCAACCATTAACAAGAGCCCCTTCATACAGGGTTTGTAGCCAATTAATGAACCGCCCTGGCAGGCCGTACTTATCAAGAAGCAGCCATAGGTACTCATGGTTGACCCTATCAAAAGCCTTTGCCTGATCTAACGCCAACAAGTACTTTCCCCAGCCTGCAGCCCTGCACCGCTCTAAGGCTTCCCGGACAGCTAAAACCACTGAGAAGGTACTTCTACCTTGGATCGAGCAGTGCTGATGACGGGAAAGCAGTTGCTCCGCTACTGACGACAAGCGGCAGAACTAAATCTTTGCCAGTATCTTTCTATCGACATTGAGAAGGCTGATGGGGCGCCAGTTCTCAATCATCGAAGAGTCCTTTCCTTTTGACAGAAGGATCACAGCTGAGCGGCTCGTGGAGGGAGGGAGGGAACCCTCTGCCAGACAGCAATTAAAGACCTCCACCAAATGTGGTGCCAGGATGGTCTTAAACATTTATAAAATTCAGCTGTCAGACCATCTGACCCGGGCGACTTTTTGATGGCAAGGTGATCAATCGCACTTACCACCTCATCGGCAGTGACCTGCTCTGTCAAGCTAGTGATAGAAAGGGCACCATTTTCCAATCCTGGAGTAGAGTCCAGGAAACTTTCCATCCTTGCCTGGTCAAGAACCTTTCTGCCCAGGAGGTCAGCATAAAAGGACCTAATAATCTCCAGGATCCCATTTTTAGATCTTACCAGGGAACCTGTGCTATCCTTCAGACCAAGGACAGTCTTGAGAGCTGCAGCCTGTCTGCAATTCTGATAGGGATTGGGTGAGTGGTATTTCCCAATATCCCTTTCCTGAACCAGAGAAGCATGCCGGTCATACTGACACTTCCTGAGGAGAAACTTGACTTCAGAGATTGCCCCTTGATCACCACCATTCGAGACAAGGATGTCAAGTTTCCTCCGCAAGCGCTGGTAGGCAATGTATTTATCAAGCTGTTTTTTTTCCTAGGCCCCTGAAAAGCCCAGCAATTCTCATTTTGGTCAACTCCCACCACTCAGACCTGCTGCTGCAAAAATCCTTAATGGAAACCTGTGCCTGAAAAAAATCCTCAAAAGATTTTCTTACCCCCTCCTCCTCAAGGAGAGCCGAATCCATCCTCCAGATGCCCCTTCCTCTAGGGGGTGTGTCAGAGGCATTCAAGACCATCGATAGTAAAAGGTGATCGGAGAACTCGACAACCTGCAGCCGCGGAGGCTGAGAAACCGAGCCCTCCTTCAAAAAAAACCTGTCTATTCTACTCTGACTGCTACCTCGCTGATAAGTGAAGCCCGTGAGGTCTGGGGAGTGCTTAATGTGCACATCTTCCAGACCTGCCTCTCTAACCATGCTATTCAAAAAGAGACTATCGCAGCCCAGCTTGCCTTTGAAGCCTCTCCTGTCGATGGGCCTAGTCACGGTGTTAAAATCACCTCCAAAGACTACTGGCCGGGCTGTAAAAAGGAACAACTTGATCTTTGTAAGGAGGAATTTCCTGTCCCACTTAGTTTGGGGTCCATAGATATTTATTAGGTGCAGGTCCTGCCCCCTTACAGTGACATCCAAGACCATGCACCTCCCGATCTCCAACTCAATGACTCGCCGGAAAGTTACCATGTCGGTTTTAAAAAGCACCGCCACTCCACTGTAAGGCTCGGCCGCAAGAGACCAAAAAGAGGGTCCATGCCTCCGCTCCCGCTTCACAGCAGGAATGTCGGCCAGACTGGCCAATCTGGTCTCCTGCAAAAACAAAATGTCAGCATCAAACTGGCTGAGAAAAAACAAGGCCATAAAACAAGCGCTTACTGATTTAATGCTGGCAACATTAATGGTTGCCACCTTTATCGGAGGGGGAACTGCCATCAGAGTCATTCGGGAGAATGTCTCTTAGCCTTCCCTCCGGCCTCACTATCGGATCCCTCACGCTTACTGGAGGAGGCTTGTGTTTCCTCCTCCATATCTGAGGCCTCAGAATCAAATGAAGAAATCTCTATTGAGTCCTCAGAAAGTGCCTCAAACCGGTTGAAGAGCTGCACTCCATTCCCTGGTTCAGGAACTCCATTGTCCTTTTTTCTTTTCTTCTTGGTAGCAAACCTGAGAGCAAGGTAATCCTGATCCTCGGGGGAGAGTCCAGACCACGCTGTCTTGGGATCTGAACTCCCACCCTGCTCAAAAGGGGGTGCAGGATCAGGATCACCTAGCCCCAGCCTCAAACCGGTTGAAGAGCTGCACTCCATTCCCTGGTTCAGGAACTCCATTGTCCTTTTTTCTTTTCTTCTTGGTAGCAAACCTGAGAGCAAGGTAATCCTGATCCTCGGGGGAGAGTCCAGACCACGCTGTCTTGGGATCTGAACTCCCACCCTGCTCAAAAGGGGGTGCAGGATCAGGATCACCTAGCCCCAGCCTGCGAGCTTTTACAGCAGGGGCCACAATTACTTGGACCCCCTTGGTACTTGCAGTGCCAGCCCCCCGGGCTGCCTCAGCTATTAAATTACTCGATCTTACATTGGTGGTTGCTGACTTGGGGGCAGACTGGGGATTCACCTTAGGGACCCCTGCAGATGGTACAGGAGAGGGCGCAGGGGCCTCAGGAACCCCCAGCTGAGTGGGGGGAGGGACCGTAGACGGGACAGCATGGGAATGTTCCTCCCTATCCAGCCGCAGCATTTCCTGCACCACTTCCCTGTCCAGGTTGTGCCAGGCCTCAGGACACTGACTATAAGGGTGGCCGAGCTGGTTACATAGATTACATCGGATTGTATTGCAGTCCTTAGCCAAGTGTCCCAAGCCCTGGCACAACGAGCACCTAAGAAGCGAGCAGGAGGAGCTGAAGTGACCCTTGGCCCCACATTTATGACAAACCTTGGGCTGACCAGGATAAAAGATGGTCAGCCGGTCACGGCCAATATAGGCAGAAGATGGCAAGTGGGTGACCTGGTTGCCATTCCTGCGGAGCCTCAAGGTTACTGACCAGCCCCCAGTCCAGATATCCCGATCATCTAGGATCTTCTTCAGGGGAGTGAGAACATCACCATAATGCTTTAGCCAGACAGTCAAATCAGAGGGGGGAATGGACTCATTTCTAACCAGTATGGTGACATTTTTCACGAGCTGCTGTCTGGAGACCTGGATGGGAGTTAACCCCTTCCAGGCAGGATCTTGCTTCAGCAGCTCATAACGCTCCCAAAATAAGTCCATCCCTTCTGGTCTGACGAAGCTTAAGTCATGTTCCGCACTCCCCGCTGGACTGATCAGGGCAAAAATGTCTACGGCTGCGAATCCCATACCCAGTATGAGATCCACCACCGCCCGCCGGGTGATAACTGGCCCCTCCCCCTCCCACCTAAGCTGGACCAGGTTGCGCCTATTGAAGCCGCTGGCAGGGGAGTTGGCCTCACTGGGCACATACATCCTCTCACCAGCAGCTTCTCCACCACGCCTGGCAACCTGGGCATAGGACACGGTGGCCTGCACTGCAGCACCAACAGCATTATTGGCCCTACTCCCTGTGGATGAAATACAGGGCAGGGCGGACAGCAGGGGCCCCAGCATTAGGTGGCACAGTCTTCTTAGTGTCCACTTGAGGTGCAGGTGAGGGGACAGTCACAACATCAGCAGCAGTCACAGCAGCGGGCCCAGCAGAAAGTCCAACAATAGAATTAACCCCTGTGGACTCAACCCCAGACACAGTAGCAGTAACAGGAGCAACAACATCAGTAACAGCACCCAAACCAGCTGAAGCAGAGACAATAGAAGCCCTGCCAGCAAGACCGAAACCTGCGGGTGAGTCACCCATGGCCCCAGGCCCACCAAGTTCGGCGCACCCAGGAACCCGGATGGGTGCCAGGATGGTACTTACCCTTTTCAGGGCAAGGAGCGCAACACAGTCTTCTATACCCCCTGACACAGCACCTATGGCGCACTCTGCAGGTTGGCTGGACAGATGGACGTCCTTAGCTGGCATGGGCTCCTCAGGCTGGCGGCTGTGCTCTGGAAGATCTGCTCCAATAGGGACTTTCTGGATGCCCAGCGATGTCACGCACTCATGATGTGTTGCCTCAGCAAGAGAGTCTTCCAATGCTGGTTCCGGGGCAACTTTGGGTGGAGGTACAGCTGGAGAATCCTCCACCATCGGGGTCTCATTCACATGGTCGGCCTATTCCTCCTTCACAGTGGGGCCTGAGCGCTGCATGGACTTAAATCGCTCCTCGTTTTTATATTTTTCTTTAAAGGCCCCACTGCTTGCTTTAAGGGACAACAAGCTTCTCCTGCTGCCGACATGCTGATTCAAGCTCAGCTAAATCTGCTTTACTTGACTGCCGATCCAGTCCCCGCGCCGGCTGATGTGCTCTTGACGCAAGGCCTATCTGACTAGCTGGCACAGGTGAGCACAGCCAGAGGAGAGCAGCTGAAGAGATGCTTTCAGCTTCGATTTATTCAGTAAGAAGAACCGACAAGCCTGGGGTTTTACGAAGGAACAAAGGAACAAAACCTGGGATTGTGAAATCCTGAGTTTTGTTACTCTTTACTTTTTCAACTCAAGACACAACTTTTTGATACAGAGCGTTAAAAACAATTTTGTTTTTGTTTTTTCTCAATAGGAGCTGCCCTTTATGAAGACTGCCACTATGAGTTCCCTCTTCTTAGTGGGTTGTATGATCTTGCTTCCTCGAGTGGCCAGAGTGGGTCATTACCAGCAGTCACACTCTGCACAGCAAACACTAGAGGGAGCATACTCAAACAATCTAAGTAAAAGGAATTCATGAAGGTCCAGTGTGGTGCATCCGCCAGTGACAATAATGAATGAACTTGGATAAAAAGTGAGCAGTAATTTATTAAAACAGTGGATGAAAGGCTTGCTGGAGGCATTTTGGTAAAGGGGGAAATTAGAAGGGGACGCACACAGTGGGGTGTGTAGCTAGTTAAGAGGACTTGAGAGAAGGTCTGAAAATAGTGTTGAAATATTGAACAGTAAGCAAAAAGAGAAAGTACAGGCAACTTTAATGTTGGTATATCTAGGAAGTACAATACTGTCTTGGCCTGGAGTTTCACAACATGCGGCACACACTGCTGTTTAAGGATTCATCTTATGTCCCTGCTGCAGAGGTATTGGTCAGAGGGTGCCAAAGGTTATCATCAATGTTTCCTAACGATGAAGTGGCTGGCCCAACATTTAACTGATGCTTTTTGAATTGTTGGGCCAGGGTGATAGCTATCCATATAATACACAGGTTAGTTTAAGTATGTCATATTGTGGACTTATGTTGTATTTACCATTTGCTGCTGTAATTATGAACATGTGCTAACTAATTAATGAAATACGACTGGAGGCGGGCTCTTCAATTGCTGGTGGGGATATAAATTGTAGCTTTGATATTGTGCAAAATGTCATGATTAAGGACCCCTCGTGGTCCGAAACGTGTTAACGTGTTTGATCTTTTACTGGGAATTGCCTTTCATGTGGTTTTTATTGATTTTTGGAATAAAATGTTGCTGATTTTATGGGAACTTCTGGCTGGATACCTGTTTGTGATCTGCATAATTGGAGTTGAGCGCTCTTAGCCGTGCCGATTTTTCCAATACCCTGGGCAGGAGGATACTATTATAAGGTAGAGCTGACTTTTTTCTTTGTCTCAACATTTAACTGTTCTGACACCAATGTCATTGACATTTTGTTCCTTCAAAGGGTGTTCATTATGTTACAGTTTTAATGGTGGACCCAAGCTTCATCGCCTGTGACTATGTGAAGCCTGCCTCTCTGTCTCCTGGAGCTGGAGCATGATGGTTTAGATGCACCTTTGGTATACACTAAGTGAAAACCACAGTGTAGATTAGTTTTGAGATACTTCTTAGTTTCTTAGTTGATGTGAACATTATGAGTGATTCAACTGTTGTTTTATGGTCCACGACGTTGACACGTATTCCACAGTAATGAATACAGTCACAACTCTTGGCTTGATAACTATAGTGGAAATGTTCATTTTGAGCTGCTCATGACTGATTGTGACACTACTCAATGTAATAAAAATAATTATTGACTCAGCAACACAAAAACTGTGTTTGAAAGCAAAAAAAATAGGAGATCTTTGTTTAAACCGCTCCTCATATTAATCATTTGGAAGCAGTAGATGGTGCCTGCAGCTACAGTGCTATGCTCATAAATAAATCTGATAGTAAATTGTGAATTCCGGGGGGATAGAAGGCTACATAGAGGTAATTAAGCCCCCACTCCCTATGTATGGAAGCTGTATAAGCCAATTACGGAATGTAATTAACAAGCCAGGGACTGGAAGAAGAAGAACTATGTTATACCGATCAATACTTTGGGTTTCTCTAATTAACAAGAATTCAATTAATTAACTTGCCTCTATGCATTAATATGCAAACCAACAGGATCAATCCTCATTTTTAGTAAATTGTAAAAAGTGAGAAAATAGGGTTAATCCAGCACCGGGCCACAGTGCCTGTTTAAAACTCTTCCCTGCACTATCATGTGGAAAATATCAGGTGACTCAAAGAAACGCCTGAACATGTTTTGCCTGTGCAAGATAGCAGGTGAGAGTTTTAGACTTGTATGTAAGCTTTTCATTTTACTCCAGCCACAAAGCATTACAGCCCACCAGGAACTCTACCAGGTCTACTTATGGCCTCTTTGTCCTGGGCGCTCATAGATTGGAGCAGGGGTCCCAAACGTTTTTACCTTGAAAGCCACATTCATGAGTGCAACAGTGAACAGATCATCATTATTATTGTTTATTGATAATGTGCCATCATAGTCCGTGGTGCTGTACAAGGTAGAAGTACAGGGGTAAGACAAGTAAAATTGCTTTAATACAACATTGATGACAATGCATATAATACACACTGTATTATGAGTCCGATATAACAGAAGTATAACTAAACACATAGATGCTGGAATATATTAGGAGATAGGGCCCTGCCCTTGCGAGCTTACAATCTAGGCAGGCAGGTGGAAAAAAAGGACGGGTCACAAAGAGTATGTACTAAGAATGTGCCCAGTGTTCTGACGGGTGATAAGACTGTTAGATGGGTGGGTTAGGTCAGGTGATAGGCTCGTCTAAATAGGTGGGTTTTAAGGAAACTTAAGGTTTTAAAGGAAAGAGGAATAATGAATTGCATGAGGAAGGGCATTCCAGAGAAGTGGAGTGGTGCATGTGAAGTCCTGGACTCGAGAGTGGGAGGAGGTAATCAAGGTAGAGGACAGGAGGAGATCACAAGCAAAGCGGAGACTGCATCTGAGTGCTATCTTTGGACTAGTGCAGAAATGTATTAGGGGGCTTGGCTGTGGAGATCCTTGTAGGTTAGGGTTATTAATTTGAGATTAATTCTTTCAGAAAGTGAGAGCCAGTGGAGTGACTAACAGAGAGGAGTAGCAGAGGAAAATAGGGTGTTGCAGTCGTGTTTTTGAGTTGGAGGAGACAGGAGGTGGCTAGTGACTGAATGTGGTTTGTGAATGAAAGAGAGGAGTCCAGGATTACACCAAGAGCTTGGGGAGCTGCAATGATAGAGAGGTCACTGACAGATATATTTAAGTTAGAGATGGGAGCAGAACTCGATGGTGAAAAATGACAAGCTCGGTTTTGTCCAGTTTAAGAGACCAAGAAGAACGAAGAGATAGTTATTATTAATCAGGAGCCCAAAATAGGAGGTGAAGAGAGGTCAGGGCCTGAGAGGTAGATTTGGGTGTCATCTGTATAAAAGTGTTGTTGGAAGCTAAAAGTGTTTATAAGTTGTCCAAGGCCATAGGCATAGATTGAAAAGAGAAGGGGGGCCCAGGACAGGTCCTTGTGGTATCCCAACAGATAAAGGGCAAGGGGAGGATATATTCATGTAAGTGGACTAAAACAGGTTATACACTGCCCCGGATTGCAGCATGTACCATACACTGGGATGGCGAGCAGATTATGTATAAGGGTTGTGGCATGCATCTCACACACGTATGCAGCATAGATCATACACAGTGATGTAGAAGAGACCATACACAGGGATACAACAGAATCATACAGAGAGATCATATACGCTAATTTTACAGCTCAAAGTAGCAATGTTGGTATATTGTGATGCTCTACATATTATACATAGTGATGTTGCATGGGCAGTAAATGGGGGATGGGGGCAGAAACTGAATACAGAATTTTAAACCGGACCTTCAGCATCATTTTATAAAAAGCCCAAACCCTAAAAACCTATAACTAAATTATTCGATTTTTCATTTTTAGTTGCTTACTTTTTATTCTTTCCCCCACTGGGCTGCAACTCTGTTCAGGACTCTAGGATACGGGGGCGCCATCTTGCCTCAGAAGCATCACATACTGAGGAGAGGAGAGTGGTGAAAAACACAGGGGGCGGGGTTATAGCTGTGCTTTGCACAGACAGAGCAGAGCTAGGGTCAGGAAAAGGACAGCAATCCCAGAATGCAGAGCGACACAGTCAGAGGGCACTTCCTGTTTGCAGGCTGCCTGACTACCCATGAGCCGCCATCTTGGATGTTTAAAAGCTCATAACATGCAGTAGATGCAGGTAGGATGATTTTTAATGTGGGCAATCTGTATTTACAGGGTGAGGGAAGCATATAACATAAACTATTATTCAGGGTGAAGGACCGGTTTAAGTCACATTCAGATTTAGGTCTGTCATTATTTAGACCTAGTTTAGGCTCTTGATAAGCTTGATAAACTGATAAGCTCAGTTATCAGAAACTGAACTGGAAAGGGGTAAGAATTCATGAGAATCAGGTCCAAACTTGGAGATCTTGTTTGGAAGTTGCCATTGCTCCGCTCTTCCCCAGCTTTTCTGGATCACCATCAGGAGCTGACTCCTGCAATGGCGGGTTAGCGATCATTCCTTATTTAAACAAAATGATTACTGCAGCCGCCCCCAGTGAAAGGTGTGCGCACGCCCCCGATAGTTACATATTTACATTTCCAGCCAAGCTGTTATTTTCTGGAATGACTAAAAGCCGCTAACAAACACAACCAACAGCCACAGCGCACCTACCCGGGTGGCCGCCTCTAATTATCATTTACACCTTGTCTGCCTCGGAACACACGCGTCAGCCTCATCTCGCAACGTGTTGGTGCTTTTAATTAAAAAATCCAAACGCCTGCAGGAGAAAAAACACAGATGGAATTACAACACGGGAACTTTGAGATTTTTAATTAAAATGGGCAAATTAAAGAAAAATTCAACTGGAGAAAAAGATCCATTATTCAACTCTTTTAAGTGTCTTCTAAAGCTATTTGTGAACATAAAGGGGAACCTCTGAATTTAGTTCACAGTACTTTAGAAAAAACATATTTGGCACAATCCAGGTGGAGCCTCAGGTGAGAAATTGTCTTGCTGACACATGGGGCCCAAAGTCTGATAGGCCTGGTCTTCATCAGAGATACTGGTGGGGATGGAAGTTACTGCTAGTGCTATCTGGGTCTTGCACCAGAAAAGTCAAAAACTGCATAGGCCACCTAGGCATGGACAATAAATCAATACAGAGACATAGGCAGAGGTTGAGAAGTAGTCTAAAGAGTTCTGAAGCCAATCTGTGGTCAATAAGGGAAGAGTCACAGGAAACAGACACAGGGAGAACACACTGGGAGAACAGACATAGGGGTTGATTCAGAGTCAGGTGAAAATTCTCACTGCTTTTTTAGGAGAGAAAACTGCTATTGACTTTCATTGTTTACCGTGGGGCTGATTCAGAGAAATCCGGTAGACAATGAAAGTCAATGCCAGTTTTCACTCCTAAAAAATGGAATGAAAAAGTGTGAATTTTCACCTGGCTCTAAATGACCCCATGGATTAGGAAAGAGAAATGGAGTAACAAGCCAAGAACAGGTTGGAGGAGGACAGACAACGGGGGGGGGGGGGGGGGGGGGGGGGACAAATTAGAAACAGGTAGAAAGAGGTCAAACCAGAAATAGGTTACAGAAAGACAAAATAGCGATTAGTAGAGAATGGACAGACCAGGAATGGGTATTAGAAAGAAACAGTACCAGCCTGTGCCACCAGAGAGGCAAGTGGCCAACTACCCAGGGCATCACCCTGACACTCCTGCTTTATCAACAGAACCCCAGATGATGTGGGTTGCGTATGCCGCAAGTAGTCTATGTAAAAGACACAAAGGTCTACAAGAGAAAAGACAGAACAGAAAGAGATTCAGGACTTGAAGGCCAGAGGCCAACACAGTGACAACCACTATGCTAAATTTCTATTTAATACTTCTTAAAATCTAGACTCTTCTCACTAAGCATTTGTCAGGCACTGTATTCCAGTGTCCAGCTCACACTTCACCTGCCCAGGTCAGATACACTACTGCTATATCCTTAGACAAACATTGTTAAAGTGGACCAATTCCCAGGATTTTGACTATCCTGGGTTTTGGTCCTTGTCCCCATGGCACCCTTATCGGGGATGCCCTGCTGTGTGAAACCCCCAAGGTCACGTAATCTCACTCACCCTTCCCCCGCTTGGATCTGCTCCCGCCCTAGAGCTGGTCTAAGGCGAGCGGATCCGCGTCGGCCATCCACAAATTCCTAGTGCGGGCACGTGCCCTGCTACAGGCATAGCGGGGATGCGGCTGCCATCAGACCGGGAAAGAAGGTGAGTTTACGAGCAACCTGGGGGGGGTTTGATACAGCAGGGCATCCTGAATCTGGATGCCCCAGGGGGAGTGAGTATGCCTGCCCTGGAGTCTCATAGACTCCAGGGTGGGTTTTGGTCCACTTTTAGCCCTGAGGTGGATGTGAGCGATGTGACTTACAAATGGATCTGGATAAAAGCAATGGGGAATAAGCTAGAAGCAGAACCAGAAGTTGTGATAACAGAAAGTCAAAGCAATGTTGATGTCTTTAACCACAGGGATGAGGAAGGAGTATCATGCTGAATAAAAACAGAACAAATTCCACCCTGGTCGGCCCCGGAATCTGAAAAATTCCAGGGCCTGCTGCTGACCTTCTCTCTGTGCATCCCGAATCAGGATACTCCGCTGTGTGAAAACCCCCATAAACACTTACCTTTCCCCGCTCCAACGATGTTTGCAGGCTCTCGTCCAATAAGAGCTGTCTGCCGTGGCTATGTCATATACAAACAACTCTCATTGACTAGAATAGGGAGTGCTCACTGCCACATCTCCTGCATCCCAGGCCGCGGTAGTGGGCGCGCACACAGCAAAGGGATGCAGGGATGTGGCAGCACGTGTTCCCCATTCAAGTCAATGAAAGATGTTTGCAGAATGACATAGTCAGGGCAGACGGCTCCCATTGGACGAGAGCCTGCTCAAGGGCTGTTGGAACCAGGAAGAGGTGAGTGAAAAGTGGTGTTCTGGGGGTTTGAGATCACTAGTGGAAAATCTTGAGGGAAATAGAGCAGGTCGAGTTGCCTAATTAAATACTACAGGCTACCCTTTCTTCCTCCCATAAATTCTGTTTTCAAATGCTTGTTGTTAGTCATCCCAACCCAAAATAACCAGCTTCCCCTCAAAGGTTGAATCTATTCATGAAAACTGTATATTCATGTATTTGATACAAAAATATATAGATTCATACATTATTTTGATGGTGTTCCTCCCATGTACTGGGACTGAATTAATAATGAACTGGCTTCTATATAAATAGCAGTGCATAGAAGAAACATACACTGGGTCCTTTTAGGGAAGCATGTACTTACCATTATAATACATATTCTGTATATTTTTTGCATACAATTACCATAACAGATGAGTCATATTTATGCAGATTGGTGAGAAGAATTGCCTATTAAATGGGAATATTTATGAGGGTTCTAAATAACAAATGCTCTACAAGTGAGGTCATCCTGTACACAAGAGGCCCTCTGAAAACATCTTGAGATGTCATTGTTTCATGAGCTGCCATTTATGTGGCTCTTACAGAGAAAATGTGAAATGTTACATAGTTACATAGTATGGATAAAAAAAGTCCATCAGGCTCGACTAAGAGGCGGGGTAGAGAAAAATGTAATAATACCTACTTAGAGCTAACAATAACGATTAATGGTATTGGCCTCTAATATTACACTTAGGCCCTTATTTAACAAGGGATAGCGCCAGGTAGCGAATGGTGAGCGAACGGTAATGACGCTCACCGCCACGAGAACGCCGGCTCCCCTCCGCAATCACACATTTATCAAGCCGATCCTGCTTAGCGACTGAGCGCCAGATAGCGAATCATTCATCATTATTCCAGCCTCACCCCACAGCGCCAGCGAGCGACCTTGAACAGCAACAGGTATGACCTCTCGCTCCCTGGCGCTCTCCAATGCATTTCAATAGAGCAATCTTTAAATATTCGTAATTAATTGCTATTAATGTTTTTTTTTTTTTTTTTAAATGTCAAAAATTCTGTGACCACTTCTGCAATGTTAGATATTTTTTTTAAGGTAAAAAAAAAAAAAAAATTGTGCAGAATTGATATTACAGGTCTGATATTAATGTATTCATATTACAAAATGTTTTGAAAAACATGTTTTTTTTTTTTTCCAAACATATAGTTGTTTGGGGGTTAAAAAACTACTTTTAACCCATCGCCGCCAGCGCTCTGGGGTTTAAACAAGCATTTCACAGTGCGAGAATTTTTTGAGCGTGATTTGTTAATGAATATGCTGGGAGCCGTTCGCTATGGCCATTCGCTGTCATGCGCTCCCATACAGCGCAGAACCTGTCAAACAGCGACTCCTAACTCCGTATTCAACATTACCACACACCGACGGGGTCGCTGTCAACAGCCGAACAACGGCCAAGCACAGCGAATACTAGCGGGCGCTGTGAAAATAACGCTACTGTCGCTCATCTGTCGCTACCTGCCGCTATTAATGAATCGGCCTCCCCATTCTTTTGAAGCTCTAAGCTATTGCTGCTGTAACCAGTTTCTGTGGCAGGAGTTTCCACAAATTCTAGCCTACGTTTCCTGCAGCAACCCTCAGAGTTTCGATTTGTGACCCTAAATCATTGATTTGCATCAATAGGGCTTTACAAGCAGGAAAATTGCTGCTTGTAAGATTGGCCCTAAATCAAAGTTTTTTTTTAGACAATCAAAAACGTGGGTGGTGGGTGCCAAAATTGTGTCCTAAAGAGGTTCAGCTACAGGACGGCTTTCTCTGGCCGATGTCACTGCACATTTAGGTGAAGGCTTTTGGAGGCTGATCACAGAGCCACATAAAGAGGAATTCCAAGGATCCCCAATCCCATGCAGCATTGTGACTGTACTCACTCACTCCAGCCCCACTGTCACCAAGGTCTATGGCTTCCACCCCCTCCCCCCGCCATCACAATCAGGGATGGATTTCAGTGATCACATTTGCCTTGTGACATGGTGGCCCATCATGAGAAAAATCATCACCAAATAGAACCAGTCACTCATTGCCTTGGATGAAAGTAACCCCACACATGAATGGTCTCCAGATGCTTTACTGTTAGCACCAAACAGGAACTCCCCTTTTCTTCTCGCTTTTTCTAACAGTTATCTTCTTAAAGCGGACCTTCACTCTGAATAAGAGTCTATCTTATATGTTTCCCACACCCTGTACATACAGATTGCTCACATTCAAAATCATCCTACCTGCATCTACTGCATGTTATGAGCCTTTAAACATCCAAGATGGCGGCTTATGGAACATCAGGCAGCCTGCAAACAGGAAGTGACTGTGCTGCTCTGCATTCTGGGATTGCTGACCTTTTCCTGACCCCAGCTCTGCTCTGTCTGAGCAAAGCACAGCTATTACCTGCCCCCCTGTACTTTATCCCACTCTCCTCTCCTCAGTAAGTGTGATGCTTCTGAGTCAAGATGGTGGCGCCTGTATCCTAAAGTCCTTAACAGAGTTGCAGACCAGTGGGGCAAAGAATAATAAGTGACTAAAAACTTAAAATATATTAATTTTAGATGCTGAGGAATAGTTTTTTAAGGGTTTGGGCTTTTCAATAAATCATGGTGAAGGTTCTGTTTAAAGCAGATGGAAACCTATTTAATAGATCTATCTTATAGATTCCAGTGTTCTGCCGCTTGGGTTGTGTTCCACTCTAAAGTGGCTTGGTACTATGCTATGAAATCATGCCCCATCTGTGCCATCCCCCATCCAGACCCCACAGAATAGATTCCTGAGTGTTTTACTGGAGTCAATGGCTGTATACATATCAAAGCATTGCACACCTTGCACAGTTCTGAGCACTTGGAATAGCAAAGAGAAAAATACATTATTTGCATAGCTTTATCTACCTGCAAAACGTGATGGATTATCCTCTTATTTTTAAATCTCCATCCTACCCTAGAGATCACAGAGGAAATGTTTCTGTAGTCACTAGGAAATGAATAAATCCACCATGTTGTGATGGTCCTTTCACTGCAGGAGCTGCCTATGTTTAAAGCGGTCCTTCACCCTGAATAAGAGTCTATCTTATATGTTTCCCACACCCTGTACATACAGATTGCCCACATTAAAAATCATCCTACCTGCATCTACTGCATGTTATGAGCCTTTAAACATCCAAGATGGCGGCTTATGGAAGCCGCCATCTTATCAGGCAGCCTGCAAACAGGAAGTGCCTTCTGACTGTGCTGCTCTGCATTCTGGGATTGCTGACCTTTTCCTGACCCCAGCGGCGCCCGTATCCTAGAGTCCTGAACAGAGTTGCAGCCCAGTGGGGGAAAGAATAATAAGTGACTAAAAACTTAAACTATATTAATTTCAGATGCTGGGGAATAGTTTTTTAAGGGTTCGGGCTTTTCAATAAATGACAGTGAAGGTCCACTTTAACTTGTGCATGAATACCTATGCTGAAAAACTATTTGAACATTACCTCTGATCCATTAAAGTAATATAACACAGAGCAGTGAGAGTGATAAAATCAGCTTATTTGACCATTAAAACATTAACCATTAATAAAAAAGTCCCAGTGTTGTCCCGCAGGTTCAAGCGCGGTGTCACCGTGGCTGGAGTAAACTCTATAGCACCAATTCACGTGCCCACCACCTCTTAGGTTATGCTCTTACCAGAAAGGGGTTTGATTAACCACCTTTTTGTTTTATTTCTCCACAGAATTTCTCCTATGCCAGATTGCAATTATCCTTAGGAACTCCGCTTAGAATCGATCCCAGTTCTCTCCTTCCACAAATCACCAAAATAAAGAGCATGTGCCTTCGCAAAAGCTCATTTGGAATTTCACCATGAAAGCAAAAAAGGAAAGAAAGGGATCTAGCGCAATATGTTTTTTAATATAAAATTAAAATCTATAAAAAGTGCCAATCTCGCACTCACACTTGAATAGCTTTACATGCGCATTGAATACCAGAAGCGGTTCTCACCCAACCTGTATGTTGCATCAGCCGATGATGGAGGAGGGAGGGAAGAGGGTGCCGCCTCTGATAACAAAATTCCAAGGACTGCAATGTGGATGGTAGTGCTGTCGCTGCCGCTGTCCTCAGTAACGCGTTTCGTTGCTTATAGAAACTTCTTCCTGACTTCCTGAACTTCCTGAATTACCTCTGATCCACCTTAACAAGCACAAGAGAATGTTTCCGCAGACAATGGGGAGGGGATTCATTCCCTTATGTTACCTTAGTCCTTTTACTACAGTTGGTATATCATTATGGTACCTGCTGGGGAGTTGCCTAAGTTTTACTTAAACATTTATTTACATTGTGAAAAAATGTTTTAATATTTAAAAAGAACCTCTAACAGCACATATATCCTATCCATACAGGTCCTGGGAAATGAATTAATCCACTGTGCTATGCTTAAATGGACCATTTTTTGGGGCCTCAGAGTGAGACACAGACTAGTTTATTGGGCAATGTGCATGGTGGGGGTGTGGCTTAAAGGTGGGGCTTATTTGCATGCTTTTGAGGAACAAATATTCACAGCAGTCTATGCTACTGTAGCACACGGTCCCTGAGGGGGTTTAGTTCCTCAGGCGTGTGGGGAGTGGGTTCTTTGTTAACGGGCTTGGGGGACCTCCCGGTGTGGGTTTCATCAAATAACTCCAAATGAGACCGACTTTATAAAAAGTGCACTTACTTTATTAGCAGGACTTTACAGCAGGTCATACAGTCTTTATCCACAACGTTTCCATTAGCAGTTTCCATAGCACAACATTACATCCAGGTGGACTTCAACAGGTGGTGGGCACTCATCCTGGTCCCATAGCAGTATACTGAGGCCTTAAGCTTCCTCCACCAGCATCTTGGGTGGAATGGTTCACCTTTCCTGTGGTCACTTGTTAGGCTGTGCTCACTTGTAACTGCTACCAGTTGCTGGTACCTTCCTCACTCCCTGTTACTACAATAACATCTTCTTTCTCTTACTTCAAGACTTCTGAGGTGACTCTCCTCAAGGCCTCCTCATATATATTCCCTCTGGCTGGCTTCGAGAACTTTCTGTAGTCTTACTCACCTCAGCCAATGGCAGCTCAGCTGTACTCCTATGTGGTTAGGTTATAGCCCACAGTTTAGTAGACCCACAGTGTCACAATCCATTAGCGATCTCAACAGTGCCATCTTGTAATGATGTAGCGCAACTGCAGGACAGATATGAACCACCACACTGAAGAACCACAAAGATAATGGTTGACCACTTTTTGCTGGCCACACTACTTCTCTGCTGTATAGGTAGGAATAGCAGCGCCCAAGTCAGGGATCTCCGGCCCGTAAAGGATGTTGTTGATTGCTCAGCCACTACATACATTCCACTGGTGCCATGAGTCAGTCAATGAGCCAGACCTCAAATGATGAGAAGTCCCAACTTTATTGGTCTTCCCCATGTAAAGTGGGACATTTAATGGTCCCCAGAGTGTTATGCCATAACATTTCAAAGTATGTTTTTTTCTTATTCTAGAAAATCCATTTGGGATTCGGAGAGAAAATCTATGTCACGGCAGATTCTGGGAAGTACAAAAACCACCGTGTTATGTTGATCTTTATATTGCAGTGTGTCATGGTGGCGGGGAGCTGCTGATAAAGTCCACACAGATGTAGAGAAGTTAATCAATCCACCTTATTTAGGGGGTTATTCATCAAGGGATAGCGGCAGGTAGTGCCTCGTATTGGCAGGCAGCGCCTGGTGAATGCTGGGTGCTGTACGCAATACCCCATTTATGAAGGCGATTCTGGTGAGTGACTTTAACAGCGCCATGTAGCGTCCGATTCATCATTACAGGTGGCTCAGCATATAGTGCCGGCGCTCTAGCTTCCAGAGCGCCAGGTATTATCTGTCACTCTCCCATACATTTCAATGTACATTCCTTTTCTTTTGTTTAAACAGGGTTTTTTGTTTTTAATTATTTTTTTTCTCTCAAATAATTTTGAGCGGTCGCTCTAAGCGCCGCTATACAGACGCTCATCTGCCGATATCTGGCGTTAGTAATGAATAAGCCTCCAGGTCTATGCAGATTCTGGGAAGTAAAAAAATCCATCGTGTTATGTTGATCTTTATACTGCAGTGTGTTCTGGTGGCGGGGAGCGGCTGATTACGCTTTGTTCATGAAAACCATTTTAACATTTGAAGAGTACCTCTGACGCACTCCAGAGACTAGACTAGACTAGAAAGAGTTCACACAGATGTAGAGAAGTTGATGCACCTTGTTTAGATGCTCTTGATATCACAGTTGTTATGTCATAACTCTACATATGGGAGGGGAGTTGATAACAATTTACTTATTCATGATAAACCATGTTGGAAGAAGGTTTAAATAAAAAAGAACCTCTGGCCTACCCCAGAGAGCACACTGGAAATGTCCGCACAGATGGTGAAAGTGTATAAAGCTACCATGCTATACTGGTCCTTATAGCACAATTGTTATGCCATGATGGCAGATAGCAGGGAAGGGGGGTGAGCTGCCAGGAAGTGAATAAATCCAGTGTGTTATGATTACTTTTTAGCTGTGTGAACACAGAACATCTCGCCTGTCTTTCTCTTCACTGACAGAACCAACATCAGACACTTAAAGCTGAATTTAATTTGGCCGGTCGCTATATTTTTCCTCCCTGGCTGCCAGAGAGCCACATAAAATGTGACAGGGAGTGCGTGGATAATGTAAGCGCTCGTTGTGTGAGGAAGGTGAACCCAATGGCCTCCTCAGTCTATTTAGCAAGCTCTGAGTTGTGTAAGTACATTATCTGCAAGGCTGGTGAGGGACGTTTAGGGAGGATTTGTGTGTCTGCGAGAAGGACAAAGAAAAATGTTTTCTGATAAATTATTCAGCAAACTCCATTCCCTTTTGGGCAGGTAGCGGCTCGGTTTTGCCCCCATGCTCAGAAGCCTGTTCATTGCTGGCATCCAACTGCAGCCTCTCCTCACCTCCGCAGAGAGGCAGCCGGCTCAGGCGGGCAGCTGCGGCTAATGGCGGCAATTAATAACTTGTCATAATCCTGAGGATGGGAAAGGGGAAAGCTCTCTGTCAGGAGTCGGGAACGGGAGAGAGAAAAAACAAGGCCCAGCAAAAGCAAATGAGGTGCAGGTGTTGTCCAGATTTTCACGATGCCAAGCTGAGCCACCCTCCTGCTGCCTCGCCCTCTGTACTACATGTCTTTCCTCCAGGTGCCCATGACATGCTGAGACCAATGACCCTAACTGAAAAAAATGCAGGTCATGCTTGGAGCAGAAATGATAATATGCAAAAACATACGTTGCCTGTTCCAGACTCAGGATGATAACCTTAAAGAACTAGTTGAGTAAATTCTATTTCAATGCAGCAGTTAAAGCGGACCTCCCTGACCAGCACTGCCAGTGTAACGATATTGTTTGTTATTTCATATATTTTGTCAGCATGTCATATTCCCTTATCGGCATTATGTGTGTGATGGATGGATTGGAATATGGTGGCCTCTGGCCCACTACAGTTAGACAGCCTTCCTGTAAAGCAGCAGCTGCTTATGCGAGGTGCTGGGTGGTTTGCGGGTGTTGGGATGCAAGACTGGCGACCCATGATCTGGTGGTGGTGGTCAGTGGGACAGTGGACTGACGGCGCCCATAATTATTATCACTATTCATGTAAATACACAGGGCCGGAAAAAGTGTGGTGGAGTCCCCTGGGCACAAAACCTTTTATTTAAAATGTTCCCTTTAAAATAATATTACAGCCAAGTAACTGATTGGTGGTTGTCTGGCACCCACCTACTTACTACATCAGATCGAGTCCCTTGTGCGGGTGTGTGGTGCTTGGGAACTCCTGCTTTTCCATTCTGGGCGGGTAGTAGTTTAGACGCCCAGCTGGTCCAGCAGAAAACAGTTCCCTCAAAACAGTTGAGCTGCCAGTGGCTGTGCTTGGTGGTTTATGTGCAGTGACAGCTCTGCGCGCACCCATCACTGTAGCGTTGCTGGCGGCAGCTGTGTTTGGTGGCTTATGTGCAGTGACAGCTCTGCGCGCACCAAGCACTGTAGCGTTGCTGGCGGCAGCTGTGCTTGGTGGCTTATGTGCAGTGACAGCTCTGCGCGCACCCATCACTGTAGCATTGCTGGCGGCAGCTGTGTTTGGTGGCTTATGTGCAGTGACAGCTTTGCACGCACCCATCACTGTAGCGTTGCTGGCGGCGGCTGTGTTTGGTGGCTTATGTGCAGTGACAGCTCTGCGCGCACCCAGCACTGTAGCGTTGCTGGTGGCGGCTCTGTTTGGTGGCTTATGTGCAGTGACAGCTCTGCGCGCACCCAGCACTGTAGCGTTGCTGGCGGCGGCTGTGTTTGGTGGCTTATTTGCAGTGACAGCTCTGCGCGTACCCATCACTGTAGCGTTGCTGGCGGCGGCTGTGTTTGGTGGCTTATTTGCAGTGACAGCTCTGCGCGCACCCAGCACTGTAGCGTTGCTGATGGCGGCTTTGCTGCCCTAGACTCTCCGCCCTGCCCTGTGGTGGCTTTGGCTGCAGGTTTGCAAAAACAAAAAAAGACTTGGGCTTGGCCCAGGTGCACCCTCACTGATGCTGATAGCTTTGTTGCCAGCCCTTTGGCCCATCAGACCAAAGACTGAAAAGCCTCCTGGACCAGGCATAAACATTTAATCTAGAACAATGGTTTCCTGTCAGGAACCAACGGCTTACAAATGGCATACCTGGGGAAAATGAAAATCAAGTTGTTTTGAGGTGTTTGGTCTGCTTTTACTGATTCTATGGGCAGATACTCCAACAGGTTGGTTCTGTAACCAGATCTTCAACCTTCACTGACTGCCTTGCTTCTTCTCCCTTGATTGGAGTATGTGCTTCCTTGGTGTAAACTCTGAGTAGGTGCTGCAGAGTTAGTATCAGCAGTATGTGACAGATATTCAGCCATTTGACCAATAATGATTTGGTGATATAAAATGTAATGTGTGGTATTCTTCTTGATTAATAAGGATGATGCAGATAAAGATCATATCCCATTTCTGAGGCCATAAAGCCTGCTGTGACTGAATTTGTAAGAGTATGTTAAGATGATGCTATTGCCATGCGATTGCTGATGCTATGTTCTCTTCCAAGATAGGCCGATGTGTTGTGGATTGCTGTGCCCTCCTGGCAGGAGCCCGCAGCCGGGTTGGCATAAACACGCAGCAGCTGAGGCCACAGATGAGATGGCACTGGGCTTAAAGTGAACACACCCACAGAAAGAAGTCAGGGAATCAACAGATTAATGCTCATTATAGGCAATCACCATGTTATGAATGATGATAAAACAATATTTGGTTTCTATTATTTTAAATGGCAGGAAGAAATCCCCCAGCTCTGGATTGGAATACTGCACAGAAACATACATCGTTCAGAAAATTGATGGGGACAATTTTTCTTTCAAAGGGAGAGTACTCTTTCAGGGTGCTAAATATTTCCTGGGGGAAAACTGAACAATTTTTCAAATAATATCTCTTATTGTAGCCCAGTAGAGCTTTGTGTTAAAATTACATTCGGCTCAAATATTGCAAATTGGCCAAAACAAAATTTTTACAAAATTTGGGTCAAATTCACCCATCTCTACTTTTTCCAAAAAAAGCCTTTAAAGTGGACCAACACCCAGTGGGATCGGCCCGGGAATCTATAAGATTCCCGGGCCGAGCCAATCTCTACCCGTGGGGCATCCAAAATTGGGATGCCCCGCTGTGTGAAACCCCCCAGGACGCCTGCTGCACTTACCTGAATCCTGGTCCAATGGCACATGCGCGGGCTGCATCTCGCGCTTCTCTCTAGCAGGGCGCGTGCCCGAGCTGGCCATTTGTGAATGTTAGAAGGAAGCGGCGAGATGCGGCTGCCAGTGTGCTCAGAGCCGCTGAGGTAAGATGTCGCATTGACGCGCATACCTCAGCGGCTCCGAGCACGCTGATTGGACGAGTGCCACGCATGCGCCGTAGGAGCGGGGCAAGGTGAGTTGTATCTTGCGAACTGGGGGGTTTCACATAGCGGGGCACCCCCCATCGGGGTGCCCCGAGGAAGTGGACCAAAACCCAGGATAGTCAAAATCCAGGATGTTGGTCCACTTTAATACCAATAATTCAGATAAGCCTGGCAGGTGATTGCCATCTTGAGGTGTGCACTGATGGAACCCAGAGGAGTTTCACATGGCAAAGGGCAAGCTGTCATCCAGCCCTGGAATCTTTTAGGCTCTGGAGCCAGGTTACATGGCTTTTTGTCCGCCTTTAATTACCTCAGCGTGTCCACTGTCTACGATGGTGTACTCTGCTCTGTTATTCATAATGGCCACCCCAAGATTTTTTTCCACCTTCACCCTACAATGTGTTTCTTTACATTTGCCCTGACCCCAGTAACAAGCAGACCCCTTCCTGAGTCTGCCAGTTCTACCAACACTGGTGCATGTAATATTGAGGGAAGATATTATCACACACCTCCTGCACATCAAGCATAGGCTCAAGGTAGGCTCACTGGCCCAGTTTTATCCAGAGCAGTGCAAAGAAAAGCAAAAGTTTTCAAGGTTCATGAACATTTTTTGATCAGCGATGATGGATGGAGTGTTCAAAGCAGGTGTGTGCCTGGCATAAAAGTCGACACACAGGTCTTGGTTACCTTCAACCACAAATGTGGTCATTTGGAACAGTTTTGGGCTTCCTAGGAATTGGTAACTAAAGGAGTGCCCCAGATCTAGACGTCCTGTCCTGGCTGCCATAAGAAAAGTTTAGACCTAATACAACGTGTGGGTCCTCAAATAATTTCTATGAGATCACTAGACCCCTTGGAAACTGGGCCACCCCTCATCAGGACCAGAATCTGGGATATCTTAGGCCCAGCAAAGGAAATCATTATAGGTGCCCATCCTTCAACTATATTAAAGAGGTCTAAAAAGACTTTAGGCCAGGCAATCATGTTCCCTAGGGATAGTGTTGGACTGGAATTCTTGGGCCCAAAGGAGAACTGACTCTGGGGGCCCACCCCACATAAGTAATACCGTCTTACATTCAGGGCCCATGCACATAAAAATTATGACAAACTCTATTGTCTCTGTGTGTGCAATTGGGATGCTACAAATAAGCTATACAACGTTCAAGTTTTGAAGATGAAAGGCCTAAATGGGGTCCCTGGGACCAGGGGGATTTCCTGGTACCTGTGTGGGCCAAACTGAGCCTTCCTAGAGAACATCCCTATTCTGGTTAGTGGGGGGTGTAAACAGACATGGGGAGGCCGATTCATCAATAGCGCCAGGTAGCGACAGATGAGCGACTGAAGTATGGCGCTAAGAGCGCCGCTAGCGTCAGCCGCGGGCGGTAGCGATTCGCTATAGCAGGCCTCCTCAGTCGCTACCTGGCGTTGTTGCGAACAACGCCTACATTGCTGAATATGATGTTGGCCCTCAGCTTTGTAGGCGCTGTCAGTCAGTGTGACCACGCTATTCTACACAGCGCCTGTTAGCTTTGCTGTGTCCTGGCCATCCAGTACCTTCTGAATAAAACACATTGCCACATTTGTTAAAAATTTAAAGAGTTTTTATTTTGTGTTGAAAAGGAAATTAAATTCAACCAGATATTCTAATATAAATGCAAAATAAAACATAATTAAACACATAGCCACAATTTTTTTTTTTTTTTTATTTGTTAAATATAAAGGAAATACAATTAAACCACCAATGAGAAATAAAATGAAAATAAAAACAGAACAGAGAAAAATGGAAAATCGAAAAAGAAAAGAAAAACATAAATGAGAAAGGAAAATAAAAAAAGAAAATAAAAACAGAAATGAGAAAGGAAAATAGAAAAAAGAAAAACAGAAATGAGAAAGCAAAATATTAAAAAGAAAAACAGAAATGAGAAAGGCAAATAGAAAAAGAAAAGAAAAACATAAATGAGAAAGGAAAATAGAAAAAAGAAAAGAAAAGCAGAAATGAGAAAGGAAAATATTAAAAAGAAAAACAGAAATGAGAAAGGAAAATAGAAAAAAGAAAAACAGAAATGAGAAAGCAAAATATTAAAAAGAAAAACAGAAATGAGAAAGGCAAATAGAAAAAGAAAAGAAAAACATAAATGAGAAAGGAAAATAGAAAAAGAAAAGAAAAGCAGAAATGAGAAAGGAAAATATTAAAAAGAAAAACAGAAATGAGAAAGGCAAATAGAAAAAGAAAAGAAAAACATAAATGAGAAAGGAAAATAGAAAAAGAAAAGAAAAGCAGAAATGAGAAAGGAAAATAGAAAAAGAAAAGAAAAGCAGAAATGAGAAAGGAAAATAGAAAAAAGAAAAACAGAAATGAGAAAGGCAAATAGAAAAAGAAAAGAAAAACATAAATGAGAAAGGAAAATAGAAAAAAGAAAAGAAAAGCAGAAATGAGAAAGGAAAATATTAAAAAGAAAAACATAAATGAGAAAGGAAAATAGAAAAAAGAAAATAAGAAATAAGAAAGGAAAATAGAAAAAGAAAAGAAAAGCAGAAATGAGAAAGGAAAATATTAAAAAGAAAAGCAGAAATGAGAAAGGAAAATAGAAAAAGAAAAGAAAAGCAGAAATGAGAAAGGAAAATAGAAAAAAGAAAAACAGAAATGAGAAAGCAAAATATTAAAAAGAAAAACAGAAATGAGAAAGGAAAATAGAAAAAAGAAAAACAGAAATGAGAAAGCAAAATATTAAAAAGAAAAACAGAAATGAGAAAGGCAAATAGAAAAAGAAAAGAAAAACATAAATGAGAAAGGAAAATAGAAAAAGAAAAGAAAAGCAGAAATGAGAAAGGAAAATATTAAAAAGAAAAACATAAATGAGAAAGGCAAATAGAAAAAGAAAAGAAAAACATAAATGAGAAAGGAAAATAGAAAAAGAAAAGAAAAGCAGAAATGAGAAAGGAAAATAGAAAAAGAAAAGAAAAGCAGAAATGAGAAAGGAAAATAGAAAAAAGAAAAACAGAAATGAGAAAGGCAAATAGAAAAAGAAAAGAAAAACATAAATGAGAAAGGAAAATAGAAAAAAGAAAAGAAAAGCAGAAATGAGAAAGGAAAATATTAAAAAGAAAAACATAAATGAGAAAGGAAAATAGAAAAAAGAAAATAAGAAATAAGAAAGGAAAATAGAAAAAGAAAAGAAAAGCAGAAATGAGAAAGGAAAATATTAAAAAGAAAAGCAGAAATGAGAAAGGAAAATAGAAAAAGAAAAGAAAAGCAGAAATGAGAAAGGAAAATAGAAAAAAGAAAAACAGAAATGAGAAAGGCAAATAGAAAAAGAAAAGAAAAACATAAATGAGAAAGGAAAATAGAAAAAAGAAAAGAAAAGCAGAAATGAGAAAGGAAAATATTAAAAAGAAAAACAGAAATGAGAAAGGAAAATAGAAAAAAGAAAATAAGAAATAAGAAAGGAAAATAGAAAAAGAAAAGAAAAGCAGAAATGAGAAATAATATGAAAATGGAAAAGGGAAATAAAAACATAAATCAGCCAGAAAAATATAATTACTATAGGAAGTCGAATGCCAAGGAAACGTTCACCAGAATTAAACACATAGCCACATGTATCTATACAGAGTAGATTTTTTATTCAAATCTACCAAAAATAACAAATTTACAAAAGAGAAATGGTAAAGTAAAATTAAAACAGAAAGGAAAAAGCAAAGTAAAGTAAAATAAAGTAGGGAAAGTCCGAAATATAGATCACGGTGCCCGTGTTTGTGCCTGAAAAAATAAGAAAAGTGCAGTTAGTATAGATATTTAAAGTAGTATAGTTGTAGCAAATACCAAAATGCATTACTTGATAACCAACATTGGCGTCTTACACCCCCCTTAGAGTGGTTGGGGTCATCTTACACCCCCCCTTAGAGTGGTTTGGGTCATCTTACACCCCCCCTTACAATGGTTTGGGTCATCTTACACCCCCCTTAGAGTGGTTTGGGTCATCTTACACCCCCCTTAGAGTGGTTTGGGTCATCTTACACCCCCCTTAGAGTGGTTTGGGTCATCTTACACCCCCCTTAGAGTGGTTTGGGTCATCTTACACCCCCCGTTAGAGTGGTTTGGGTCATCTTACACCCCCCCGTTAGAGTGGTTTGGGTCATCTTACACCCCCCTTAGAGTGGTTTGGGTCATCTTACACCCCCCTTAGAGTGGTTTGGGTCATCTTACACCCCCCTTAGAGTGGTTTGGGTCATCTTACACCCCCCTTAGAGTGGTTTGGGTCATCTTACACCCCCCTTAGAGTGGTTTGGGTCATCTTACACCCCCCGTTAGAGTGGTTTGGGTCATCTTACACCCCCCCGTTAGAGTGGTTTGGGTCATCTTACACCCCCCTTAGAGTGGTTTGGGTCATCTTACACCCCCCTTAGAGTGGTTTGGGTCATCTTACACCCCCCTTAGAGTGGTTTGGGTCATCTTACACCCCCCTTAGAGTGGTTGGGCTCATCTTACACCCCCCTTAGAGTGGTTGGGCTCATCTTACACCCCCCTTAGAGTGGTTGGGCTCATCTTACACCCCCCTTAGTGTGTTTTTTTCAACATTTTGATGGGAGGTCAAATACATTTAACCAGTAGTGCAGTACTTGCATTAGAGTGAAGGGTAGTTAGCTTACCGCAAAAAAAGAAGTGATCATCCTTTCCCTTAGCTCATCGCCAGTCTGGGTGTCCTCACTTCTTGCTGCGGGCATGTTGGGGATTTCTGGCACCAGTGCTGTCTCCTCGGGGGCTTGGATTCGGTGACAAATGCAAATGTTGTGGAGCACACAGCAGGCAAGGATGATCTTGGAAACCTTCTGTGGGCTGTAGAGCATCTCTCCTCCTGGCCGTGCCAAACAGAGAAAACGTGCTTTCAGCAGGCCGATGGTTCTTTCCACAATGCTTCTGGTCTTGCGATGCGCTGCATTGTAGCGTTCATGGGCAGAGGTCCGTGGGTTCCTGACCGGAGTCATGACCCACGTTCTCTGCCCATATCCCTTGTCCGCTGTAGAAAAAACACAAGGAGAGAGACAGCAATTAGTACTAGTACATGTGTTTTGGTGGTAGTTTGGTTAAAATTGGCTTACTAGGCCACATATTAGCAAAATACATTGACATGGTTAATTTATTACCCAGTAGCCAGCCAGCTGGCATTTCGTTGTTATCAAACTTCCGGCACAGGACTGTCCGCTGCAAGATGTAAGAATCGTGGCATGAGCCGGGGAACCCCGATCTCACCGCCCGCAGCCTCATGTCTGGGTCACAGACCACCATCACATTCATTGAATGGAATTGTTTCCGGTTTCTGTAGGACAGCTCCTGTGCACGGGGAGGGCGGAAAGGGATATGTGTACCATCAACGCACCCTAGCACATTCGGGATCCCTCCCATCAGATAGAAAGCATGTTTTATTTTGGCAACCTCTTCCTCATCCTCAGGAAACCTGATGTAAATTGGGATTAAATCACAAATTGCCAGAACTACCTGGATTAGTATGCGGCTCATAGTAGCCTGGCTTATCCCGCTGAGGAGGGCTGAGGTTGCCTGGAAGGTCCCTCGTGCCAAAATATTAAGAGTGGCACACAGGCGTACTATGCCTGGAATGGAATGAGTGCGTTTGGTGGATGGCTCGATTTTGGTCTTAATCTGATCATATAGGGACTGTAGTGCAGCACGATTCAGACGGAAGCGGCTCCTGATCTGCTCGTCACTTAAGTCCCATACTGAAAGGTGGATTGCAAAGGAGCGGGGTGCCCTAAGCCTCACAACACCCCGCTCCCTTTCCTCCTGCTCTTTCAGCATACACATACATCCATCCACCCAGACACCATACATCACCCTCTTATCCATCACACACACTAAAGATATATACAAAAAAAAAAAAAAAAAACAACTAACACACAACACACACACAAACAATCACACTCCACACACACCCGCTACAATGCAGCTCACCACAAAACCAGAACTATAGTGGTCCAAACCACCAGCCTGCTGAAAACCCGCTTTCTAAGTTAGGCACAACCAAGAGGGGAGTTGCTGCACAGCCCACAAAAGGCCCCAAAATCAAGCCTCACTTGCTGTATGCTACACAAGATTTGCAGATGCCACCAAAACCAAGCTCCTAAAGAAACAGCACTGATGTCAGAAATCACCCAACAAGCCACAGAGAGTGAGGACAGAAACCAGACAGAGGCTCAAATGAGCTAAGGGAAGCGAGCACAGCACCACACCACAGCCTTTGCCACAGTGTAAGAATAGCAGAAGCTAGAACATTCCTTCCTTTTATACTTCATTTTCTAAAGTGACAGGTCCGCTTTGCCGCCTTTTGCGTCGCTCTGCTATTTCCGGGCGCCAATTAGCCGACCCAGGTGTGCGTAAAACAGAGTGCGCACGCGCACGCTAGTAGCGCTACTAGCGTACTTGAGCCGTAACTTGCGTGCATTAACGGACATGGCCCAAAAATCAGGGGTGGACCAATGAAAGGGAAGCTGCTGTTTTTTTAAATAGCCGTTAGGCTAACCACATGTCACAAGGGTTTGAGATACATCAGTCCATTGTTGGATTTGGGTGTGTGTTGTTTGTTTAATGAGGTCTGTAATGAGTTAATTGGCTAACACACATGCTTCTGTCAGTGCAGTGGAGGTGTGCCTAGAAGGAACTGGGCTGTATGTGTGAATCAATTAAGTGGGCTGCTTTTGGATTGGCTGTTAGAGCACATAAAACCTGCCCAAGCCTAACACATTGCGATGCCATTCTGTAGTCTGCATGCGTGCTTGTTGGGTGTGTATTTGTGTGTGTGTGCAGCTACAGGATGGAGCCAAATTCAGGACATCTGCCGGCCACAGCAGGCCCGAGTAGGAGTTTGGTGGGTGCTGTGCGCAGACCTCCCTTACGGAAAAGGGCACAGCCTGAAGGTGGGGCAGCACCCCAGGCTAAGCGCCCAGGTGCCAAGAGGGAGCCTGAATTTAATTTGGCGGAGAATAATCATCTTGTGCGCCTTACACTTGCTAAATGGGAGCTACTCTTTGGCTCCCAAAGCAAGTCCATAGGCAAACAAGAAAGAAGCAAACTGTGGGATGCCATTGGTGTGGAGCTTAGTAGCACAGCTCAACACCCACGTAGTGGCCCATCCTGCAGGAAACGCTTCTACACTTTGCGAGGGGCCCTTATGAAAAAGATGAATCACGATCTTGATGTGGACAGTGGGTTCATCCAGGCTCCAAAGAGTACCTACAGGCCGTATGAGGAGATGCTGAAGGCCAAAATCCCACTGGCTCGGCTGCAGGGTGTGGATCCTGGGGATGACACCACCGGTTGGACTGAAGGTACATATTTTCTGGCTTTTACAATAACCTAATGTTAATGTATGTGATTTGCATTTTTACATTCTGAACAACTAACAGTAGGACCTGTGAAGTATTACATTACAGCTCAAACATTTGGTACTTTTCTGTCTGTTGCTTTATGCATAGGTGCACATGCTGCTGTCCGGGATGTGCCTCAGGACACCCAAGCTCCTGCCCTTCCAGCAACCTCAAGGCTACCCCAGTCTGCCATTGAAGGTATTTACCCATAATTTGGTTGCTGGTTGTTTTGTTAACAAATGGGTGTGGGAGCAGCTCAAACAATCAAGGTTTGCCCTGTTGAGTATTAATAATATGTGCCGCGCCCTAATTGCACGCCCACTGTAACACTCACAGCAACTAACTAACAAGGCCCTAACATGTGTAGATATGTAGGACGCCAGAGATGTGTAGCCATATATCGGCATATCAATGTGGGAGCCACACTTGGCTTGATTAGTGAATAATAGTGAAAGAGCTGCTCACACACCTTAATGCATGTTGTATTTTGCAACGCACATTAGCTATGGCTCAATGTTGGTTTTATTTTGGCCTAGCTCCCATGCCCTTGGCCCCAGCATCTCCTCCGGATCCCACCTACTCTTTGGATGTCGGTAAGTGCATGTGTTCACCTTGCTTGATCCACTTTTACTCAAGTGCATGTGTCTCATTCTTCTTTTTTCTTGGTAGGCCAAGTGACTGGTTCATCTTTGGACCCCACTTCCGATGTTGCCGGTCAACAGGACCCTGTTGGTGTGTAGAGCAAGACATAATGTATCCTTTATGCTGTTTATGTTACACTGGTTCAATTTGGTTAGTCTACTAAGCTACATGTTAGCTTGGTAAACTTGAAGATGCCTCTTGAGAGTGCTGGTTGCCTCCCCAGGGTCAGTCTATTAGTTTTTTGAGTGATAGCAATGTATTTTTGCGGACATCTTTTTAGCCAAACATTCCCCGTAGTAGTTTGCTGATTATTTAGATACTTTTTTTTTTTTTTTTTTAGTTGACCCGAATATCGGAAGTGGCTGTCCAGAAAGGGCCCCTCAAGTTCCAGCTGCCAGAGATGAGGGTAAGTGGTTTGGCCTTGCTCTAGTCTGTATTTTGGCTCTACTTTTGTGCCACTTGCTTCTGGCAACTTGTGTGTCCACATGTATTTTCAAGGTCCAAGCTCGAGTGAGGACCCCACTCCAGACATCTGGGATATTGCGGGTATGTTTAATTTAAGCAATGTTTCTGATGTGATTTGCAGAAATTAGTGCGTCTTAGTCCTGTAACATACATGTTAACAATCTGAGTTTAACAGAGACCTTTGGTCTAGTGTGTATTTGGGAACTTTTTAGAGGTATGGCCTCGATAGCCTAACCAGGTTACATTAGAGTTTGGCCCACAGACCTACTAACCTGATTTTCCTGTTTAGCATATGGCAACTTGCCCGACATCTCGGATGTTGAATTGCCACTCTCTGGCAGCGATACCTCGAGCCTACCTGTGCCGGAGGACACGCAGGTAACATGGCTGATGTAGACGACCTCGAAACACATTGGCATATTCGTGGGTAGTGGAAGAAGCAACATGTCACATTTCCTTTCATTGTTGTTTTGGCAGGAGGCGGAACCAGAACCCCAAGCTGGGACCTCTTCCCAAGTCCCATGTGGCCAAGCTTCAGAGGCTCAGACAAGGGTAAGTTGTATAGTGAGCGTTTATGGTAATTTTTTGGAGGGGCATAACTGCATTGGTTCTGTTTGACTAAAATGTGGTTTACTATTTGTTTAGCCTCAAACCACAGCAAGAGGAGGTGTGGCACCAACCAGTGCCGATTTCTACGAGCTAGGGGTCCGGATGCTGGAGGACTACAGTCGCCAACAGCCGCGTGATGGAACTAATGAGCGCATTGCGGCGTTGGAAAATCAGGTGCTGATGTGTCAGCAACAAAATGAGGCCCTGCAGCGCCAGGTGGACCAGTTACGCCAAAACCAACTACAGAACCAGGACCTTGGTCGGCTGGCAAATGTAATAGAGCAATCTGTACAGCGCCAGGAAGAAGCAATACAGCGCCAGGCAGAATGTCTCCAGCGGCAGGACCAAACTTTGTTGTTGCTACAACAGCTCATACAACAGCAGTCTATATTTTTTACTGCACTGTTGTCCCCCAACACCGCCCCTAGCAATGACTCCCAACCTCCCCGGCCACCCAGCCAAGAATATTAATTTTGTATCTTTTTGGTTATGTAAATATATTTTCTTCACCCACCTCTAAATTGTGTGTTTCCTAAGACCTCGCTAATAACACAGTCAGGGATGAGTATCTGGATCTACATATGTCAATGTATTGGTCAATTTAGCCCACACATTGGAGCCCATAGCTTACTATGGTTAACACCTGAAATGGCTCAAAAGGTATGGCTACATTGACCCACAAATGTTTTGGGAGACAGCTAAACTAGGCTTTGCAATGCAACACACTGTAATGATGTGAATCAACAATTTTTTAATATAAACAATGGCCAACACGGCCAACCTTGGCCAACAACGGCCATCAAGAGACCAGCCTTCCCCCCCACCCTAACGACGCCGTCGGCGCCTCTTCCTGGCCAGCAGCATCAGCTTCAGGAGCCGGATCTCCCGCCAGTCTGCGATGCTGGTTTTCACAAGCTGTAGAAATGTAGAAACAACAATTTATTAATAATTTGGCAGTGACCTCAACAGACACAGATGTAGCAATGTAATGTCAGTGTGTCCAATTAGGTGACACTCACATTAACATTGTTGACCACTGTGTGCTTATTGGTTAACATTATATGAGTACTATTGACTGGCAGGAATGTGAACAACACATCCCAAGCATACATTTTAGCTTAAAGTGTACCAACACCCACGGGTGATCGGCCCGGGAATCTTTCAGATTCCCTGCCCCATCACCTCCCTCCCCGCGGGACATCCAAGATCGGGTTGTCCCTGGGTGTGAAACACCCCCCAAACCCCAAAATACCTACCTCAGTTTCTGTGTGGCAGTGCCGCTGGGCCCTCCCTGGTGCCCCTCTAGACGTGTGAGTGCCTGCACCGGCCGTCTGTGAATTGCCGGCGCAGGCACGCCCCCGTAAAAAGGGGCGCGGGGGAGGCGGAGGAGGAGGCAATTTGCAATGGCTTGTACATTTTTGGGAGTCAACGTGAGTTCAGGGGGTTGTCACACAACGGTGCCGATCAGGGGTGCCCCACCGTAGTGGAACAACACCCAGGAAAGTCAAAATCCTGGTTGTTGTTCCAGTTTAACTCTTGGGAAGCAAAGAAGGGCTAATTCCCTGTGTGTCCATTTTTGGGTTTAGTAACAGCCAAACATCAGGGCCTAAGTCCGAACGAGTCCACGAGTTTACCCTATAATGTTACAGGTCCAGACCTAATCGGGCCCATTTGGTTGTGTCTAACACAAAAATAGTCTCTATGGGGCCTAATGAAGGATGTGAGCCAACAATCAAGCATGCAAACAGGCATGTTGGATTATTGTGCCAACACATTGAATAGAGATGTGTGTGAAATTAACACATAGGTAAATTTAAATTGGCTGCTGATGTGACTAGAAGACATAGGTTTCACAAGTCTTTAGGCATATGAAGTGGGATGTACTCACCATCGCAGCTGTGGCGGGGGCCCATGCTGCTGGCCGTCCCTGGAGCTGGGGTGGGGAGGAGGGTCTCTGGCTCCGTCTGCGTCGCAACATCTGTCAACATAAAGCAAAAGGCAAAAACACAATTAGTGGGCAAATGACACATGACTATTTGACATCCATCTGGTTATTGAGTCTGAAAATGCAAAGGCTTGCATGGTTACATACAGGTTGACCTAAATTAGCATCTTTCCTGGACCATGAGTTAATGTCAATTTGTAAGGCTTCACACATGTATCCCTAAAGAGAATGTGCAAATAACATAGACAGTGCTATTGAAAGGAATCATTTGCAGTTGTTTGGCTAATGTTAATAGTGGGCCACATGTTGGAGCGGGAACAACTTAACCCAAGAAAAGAAATGCAAACACCCATCATGGTGTTGCCAGAAACATAGGGGTGGTTGACAGTTGGCTAGAACTGTAGTGGGGTTTGTGAGGTTAGGGTACCTTATCAAACCAGCTGTGACAATGGACCAGGAAACATGTGTCTGTTACAAGTGGGCCTATACACAGGATTGCTGCTAATCTTGGTTTGGGTCCACTTTGGCCGAGCCACACAATTTGCATGAGCCAACTTACTCCGCGCCCGCTGCCTTCAACACATCACTCCTCGAGTGTGTGCGGATGCGCAGGCCATTTTGAAAATGAGCGCAGGCGCACACACATCTACAGTGTCACACAGGAGGCTTGGACGGTGGCTTTGCCAACCCCCAAGAGGTAAGGAGTTTTGTGGTTTGGTTTGGGTGTGGGGGGCCCTGGGTGAGGGATGTGATTGGTCCTGGAAGCTTACAGAAACCGAGCACCATCAATGTTTTTGGGTGCACTTGAATGAATGTAATAACATTGGGAATGTGATGGGTACCCAATAACACTTACCATGACTATGCCCGTGGAGAATCGTACGCCAAAATGCCATGGAGGTGCCGCCTATATGATGCCCTGCAAATTAGAGAGGAATGGCAAGGGCTAAGGACACATTGCAAGATGAAACCTGTCACAGACTAACAATTAAAAAATGTACACTCACCAGGGGATGAAGCGCCACTTGAAGCCCAGGGAGGGCTCTGAGGAGGAGGCGGGGAGCCTCGGCTCCTCACACTCTGGTCGGAAGATCCACCAGGCAAAGGGCCACCCTCCTCCCTCTCACTCCCTGCTTGAGAGTGGCCCCTTGCCTGGTGAGATTCCTCACACTCAGAGTGTGAGGAGCTGAGGCTTGATCCAGCCAGCCCCCCAGCAGCACACTCCTCTGGGGCGTCATCTCCTTCCTCCCCTGGGTCCTCTAAATAGGACCCGCGGGAGGGACCCTCCCCCGATGACTCCCCCGATGACTCCCCCGAGTCCGCCTGCCTGGTTCGGGGGAGGAATCCCTTCCCACGTTTCCCCAGGGGAGGACGCTTATCTGTGTGGAGGGGGTGAAAGAAAATAATTAATCTAAAGAGCACAAATGGACAGAGCTTAGCAGATGATTCTGCACAAAGGCAAAACATAACATAAGCTTTAACTTACCTGATGCGTAGGCATCATATAGGCGGTACACGCCTTCAGGGTCCCGGCGCTTAAAATCAGACCACTTTTGCTGAATCGAGCGGATGGTGAGCTCAGTCTGGAAGCGCCGGGACACTGTGGCCTTCACCTCCATGGCTATGCGTTTCTTTCCTCCACGGGCATAGTCATATTCGGCGAGGCAGAAGTCCTATGAAAAAAGAACAAACAAAATAACATAAATACATGACATCAGAAAACAGTCATAAACAGTTATACATAGACCACATCAAAGTGGACCCACACCCAGGATTATGACTATTCTGGGTTTGTGTGCACTTTGGTGGGCCACACCAATTGTGGGTGGTCCGCTGTCTGCAACCCCCTTGGAAGGCCACAAATACACCACTGAGGCCACTCCCACGTCACTCCCCCAGCAAAACACAGGGCTCTGCGCCACTGTGGCATGCGCATACAAGGCCGTTGGGACGTGCATACCAGCTCAGCTGGGTATGCACGGCAAAGTTGGCATGTGGCGTTTGACTCTAACAGGGAGTGCGCCTGCACCCAAAATTACAATATGTCTGGTGCAGGGGTACACCCTGCTAGAGGTACGCGCAATAGGCATCCGCAGCTAACGCATGCACAGATGGAACGGGACTGAGGTAATATTTAGGGCCCTCCAGGGGGGGCATCCCAGCAGGACATCCACAATGGGGATGCCCCACTGGGATTGCTGAAATGTGTTATTAAAAGCAAAATTTATCATAAACAATCCCCCCTGTGTGTTCTGAAACTTTTCAGCTAAAAAGACAAACAAACAAATACTCACTTTTACTACCTGGCCATTGACCCGACTATCCACCCGGGTGCGCTTGGCCTTCATAGGCCCAGGAGGGGAAGGGGTGGGAGGGGTGGTGCTTGAGGAAGGTGAGGTAGGTTGGGGAGGTGGGGGAGGGGTGGTGGGGTCGGAGTCTGAGGAGGAGCTGGGGAGGCGCATGACTCGCCTTCTGGGCATCATATTGGAAACGCTAAGGAGGAAACAGGAACCGGAAATGACCCAAGCGACATTGGAAAAATGTTTAAAAAAAAAAAACGCTCCGCGCACCAGCAGCAAGCTATTCGCAGCTATGTGCAAGCTAAGTGGCGGAAAAACTAAAATGACGCTTGAAAACAAGCTAGTGGCATAAGCGCTAGACAGTTTTACCTTAAGGTGGCGTCGAAACACAAAGGAGGAGCCCGGAACCGGATATGACGCTAGCAACTGTGCTTCAAAATTCTCACACAAACATGCGCGCAACAGGGCCAAGCTAATATCAGCTATGTGCAAGCTAAGTGGCGGAAATACATTAAAATGACGCAGAAAAACAAGCTATTGGCATAAGCGCTAGACAGTTTTACCTTAAGGTGGCGTTGAAACGCAAAGGAGGAACCCGGAACCGGATATGACGCAAGCAACTGTGCTTCCAAATTCAAAAGCAAACATGCGCGCAACAGGGACAAGCTAATATCAGCTATGTACACGCTAAGTGGCGGAAATACATTAAAATGACGCTGCAAAACAAGCTAGGGCCAAAGGCGCCAAGAATTCTTAGCTTGATTTAGCAGGGGATTCTACATACTGTAATGCATAGGACCTTCTAAAGCATACACCGTGGGCCTTACATATACAAATCTGAATCAATCCAAAAGTCATCACACAATCAAAGTAGACAACTACCTGAAAATGTGGCACACATGAGAATGCATAACGGGTTGTTATGAGCTGGTACGACTGAATGTTATCCTGCAATCGGTGGGCAGCCACGCTCACAACTACAGTGTATTCATTAACAACGACTGGGGTCGCGGGAAGTGAATTCCTTGCAAATGGCAGAAGGGCACATGTATGAACAGCACAGCGCCGCACAACGCAGCGCAGCGAGGCACAGCGACGCTCGCGCCGCCACATAGCGAATTAAAACAGCGACTGCACAAACACTGACCAACACAGATTCATCAAAGACAGGGCTGCCGAATAGCTTGGGCGCTGACAATTTCGAAGAGCGAACGTGACCGCCCAACCTGACAGGCTACAAAATAGCTTTACAAGCCCCGTTTGTGTTGAAAACAAGCGATTTTGATGCCAATGAGTTTGGGTGGAGGAGATGCAATACCCATGTCACTCACAACATTACATTGTGAAAAATAAGAAAAAGTTCAAATACATGAAAATAACCAGCCAGATTCTTAAAACATATCAATATAAACATGTGTTGAATTTGGGACCAAAGAAAAAACCACAAAAACCACTAAAAACAATCATTGCAGCGTCTGCCATTGAAATGTATGGGAGAGCGGCAGGTAGCGCCAGGTAATACGTGTCGCTGTGAAGGAATTTGCAGCGGCGCTGTTCGGGCCAGGCGGCTTCATGATGAATGCCGCGCTAGCCGTCGCTCTCGCCGGCGCTAGCCTCATTTAGCTTGATAAATGCGTCATTGTGACCGCCGCCGGGCGTACTTGAGTCGGTAGTCGCCGTTAGCTGCCGCTACCTGGCGCTCGTCAGACACTACCTGGCGCTATTGCTTGATGAATAAGGGCCAAAGTCTTTTTTGATTTCTACATTCCTGCTGCATAGCATCTACGAATGTCATTCACCACTCGTGACCAATACGTTTCTTAGTGTGTGTGCGTGGTGCTTTACACGTCCTATTGGTGGATTTGTGGCAGGTACACTTCTGTGAAGCAATTACCTGTGCCCCCCCCCCCCCCCCCCCGGATGTACCATGGTAGAATTATCTGTACAGTGTGGCATAAATCAGGAAGGCATCTAATATCGAGTTGCCCAGCAGGTGGGGGATGCAACAACTCTAATTTAATAGGCTAGTGGCTTTAAAGCATTTTCTTATTACCTCTGTGCATCGGGGATCTGAAGCTAGTACATGTGTGTGATGGGGCTTCTGGTCCCCCCACTGTGTGAGATACAGCCTGGACCCGGTCAAAAAGGTTTTTGGGATGTCATTCATCATAGAGCATGAAATTGCAGTACATAACCAATTTTTACCTGGGGGGGCTGCCTCCATGCTGTTACAGTGCATTGTCTGTGAGGTGCCTTAAACTGAATCAACAGCCTGGCACAGTTGGAAAAGAATAGTAGTGGCCATCTTGGAGCTTCCTCTCCCAGCATCTCAGCCATGCTGCTGCCTGGATTCAACTGACATAACTGACAATGCACAGTAACAGGAAACCCAGCAGCACTTCCTGTTTGCAGGCAGCCTGCATATCTATGAACCACAATTTTGTTGTTAAGATTTGTCACAGCAGTATTTGGAAAAAGGTAAAATAATTATATTTAAATTGCCCTAGGGAGGGATGCAAATGAGCTCTGTTTGTTGTGTTGGTCTGGTCATTTTTGACTGTTGGTCTGCTTTAAGTATTTGAAAACCAGAGATCTAATTGTGGGGGGGGGGGGGGGGTTGGGGATAGGTCCCTGGACCTGGGGCCCAGTTATTTGGGTGCATTGTGCCCTTCTGTAGTCCATGGCTCCCCGAAAACCTTCTAGGACAGTGTTTCTCTACCTGCAGTACACGTACACTATGTGCCACAGCATAAAGGGGTATGCAGAGGGTGCACCGCCATGGTGGGTCTGATGGTTTTGGTATATCATTTTACCAGTAATACATTATTTCTTCTTACTCTAAAAGTGTTACAAGGCCAAGGACCTTCTTATTCTGGTAACATTTATAAGTTATTTGCTCCATTGGCGTGTTTGGTTTAAATTTCTTGTTGCTAGGGGGTGCTTGTTTGGAGTTTCTTGTCACTAGGGTGTACTTGGTTAGAGTTTCTGATCACTAGGGGGTACTTGGTTGGAGTTTCTTGTTGCTAGGGGGTACTTGGTTAGAGTTTCTTGTCGCTGCAGGGTACTTGGTTGGAGTTTCTTGTTGCTAGGGTGTACTTGGTTGGAGTTTCTTGCCACTAGGGGGTACTTGGTTGGAGTTTCTTGTCGCTAACTTGGTTGGAGTTTCTTGTTGCTAGGGGGTACTTGGTTGGAGTTTCTTGTCGCTAGGGGGTACTTGGTTAGAGTTTCTGGTCGCTAGGGGGTGCTTGGTTGGAGTTTCTTGTTGCTAGGGGGTACTTGGTTAGAGTTTCTTGTTGCTACGGGGTACTTGGTTGGAGTTTCTTGTCGCTAGGGTGTACTTGGTTGGAGTTTCTTGTCTCTAGGGTGTACTTGGTTGGAGTTTCTTGTCGCTAGGGTGTACTTGGTTGGAGTTTCTTGCCACTAGGGGGTACTTGGTTGGAGTTTCTTGTCGCTAGGGTGTACTTGGTTGGAGTTTCTTGCCACTAGGGGGTACTTGGTTGGAGTTTCTTGTCGCTAGGGTGTACTTGGTTGGAGTTTCTTGCCACTAGGGGGTACTTGGTTGGAGTTTCTTGTCGCTAGGGTGTACTTGGTTGGAGTTTCTTGCCACTAGGGGGTACTTGGTTGGAGTTTCTTGTCGCTAGGGTGTACTTGGTTGGAGTTTTTTGCCACTAGGGGGTACTTGTTGGAGTTTCTTGTCGCTAGGGTGTACTTGGTTGGAGTTTCTTGCCACTAGGGGGTACTTGGTTGGAGTTTCTTGTCGCTAGGGGGTACTTGGTTAGAGTTTCTTGTCACTAGGGGATACTTGGTTGGAGTTTCTTGTCACTAGGGTGTACTTGGTTGGAGTTTCTTGTCGCTAGGGCATACTTGGTTGGAGTTTCTTGTTGCTAGGAGGTACTTGGTTGGAGTTTCTTGTTGCTAGGGATACTTGGTTGGAGTTTCTTGTTGCTAGGGGGTACTTGGTTGGAGTTTCTTGTCGCTAGGAGGTACTTGGTTGGAGTTTCTTGTTGCTAGGGGGTACTTGGTTGGAGTTTCTTGACGCTAGGGGGTACTTGGTTGGAGTTTCTTGTCGCTAGGGGGTACTTGGTTGGAGTTTCTTGTTGCTAGGGGGTACTTGGTTGGAGTTTCTTGTTGCTAGGGGGTACTTGGTTGGAGTTTCTTGTTGCTAGGGGGTACTTGGTTGGAGTTTCTTGACGCTAGGGGGTACTTGGTTGGAGTTTCTTGTCGCTAGGGGTTACTTGGTTAGAGTTTCTTGTCGCTAGGGGGTACTTGGTTGGAGTTTCTTGTTGCTAGGGGGTACTTGGTTGGAGTTTCTTGTCGCTAGGGGGTACTTGGTTGGAGTTTCTTGTTGCTAGGGGATACTTGGCAGTTGAGAAATGCTGTTCTAGGTCACCAACGCTTACATCAGATACTTCAGTGGCAGGGGAACACCTCTAGCTGTTTCAGGTTCACACTTAGCCTTTTACGTTCCCCGGTTGGAGATCATGCATCCATGGGGAAAAGGTAAATATCTCTTTACTGTGTAGTGGGGAGGTATTCAGTGAGTGGGCAACTAGGATACCCACAGGTTAAAGGAGCACTATCACAAAGTTGTGTAATATTAAGAAACCCATATAAACACGTTGGCTAATGAGAGGAGGGGTCACTTATACACCGGAACTGAATAAAACTTCTGCCAAGCTTGTGAGGGGTGACAGGTTTAGTGTATTAGGGGGTGGCAGAACCTGTCCCCATTATTTCCTCTTCCTTCCATTAAAAGAAAGAAACAAGGCTGGCTGGATATTTCTTGATGCCGGGTGTATAAGTGACCTCTCCTCCTGCCATCCAGCATATTTATATGAATTTTTATTATTGGCTCATTTTAAAGTGCTCCTTTAAAATAAAGCCGGCTGACACTTTTGTGTTATCGGTTTCTGCTAACTACACTAAATACTTACCTCCAACTCCCCCCCCCCCAATACCACCCTTGGGAATAGCCATTCCTCCTGTGAGTGGGGGGGTTTGGAGGCCGCAGAATTCCCTCTGACAGCCAACTAGCAGCCACCAACCATGTGCTATGGCTTCCGGCCCCTTGTTAGAGGCTGGGGAGGTAGTGGTAGGGGGTTGTTTAGCTACATAAGGGAAGCCTGACCGCCCACATCATGGGCCATCTTTCATATGCCAACACACACTCCAGTAGGGAAATCTTCCCTGCCTCCCATAGACAAACTGTATCTTTAAATGTCACCGCCACCCCTCCTGGAGTTTAGAAATTAAACGTGAGCGCATTATGCAAACAGTTGCCCGTGTGGAGTAATCGTGTTATTATTTCACATGCTCAACCTTGAAGAGTTGAAACACTCATTATGCCGCACGCTCAACGCCATCCCGCGCCTTTGCTTTACTTTCTGCCGTTGTTTCTTTCCAGCGCGGCCGGTCAGTTCTGCTTGAGATGAACCATGTTTACAAACCTCGGCTGCTTTGTACACTCCTATTATGCAGAGCGCCTCCCGCATTCGTTACTGTCACAGTGATGCAGCACTCTCATTTGACCCTATTCATTTAAATGGGAGCGCCCATGTGACAGTGATTCATGCTGCACCCTGTGCCCATGCATTATCATCTTTCGCCATGTCACCCCCACCGCTTATTGCTGCTTAAATCTTCTGAATAAACACTAGACGGAAAAAAAAATCAAGCAGTGGCAGGAATATAAAATTTTTCCGAGTGATTGCAATAAAGGCCAATGGTGGGCAAAATTCCTCATTTAGCTCTGGATAGAGTGAGGAAGGGTTAGAAGTTTGAGTTATGTGCTTGCTATCTGTGGCCCTATTAGATATATCTAGCGCCACCCATTCCTTAGAGCAGACCAAAACACATGTAACCCGGCTCTGGAGATGAACCTGGCTCCAGGCTACAGCTTGCCTAATTTGCCGTGTGAAACCCCCATATACTCACCTCGATCTAGCGATCCCTTGGCATATGCACGCCCCCTGGCCAGCATCCCCCAGCACCCCTCCATTAATTACTCGCAAGGCATATCTCTAAAACTGCAAGCTGGTGGCAGATGTTACCAGGGGAAGTGCCTGGCATTCCATTTATTCTGAATTAATTGCCAGGCATGTGCTGTGCAAGTTCCTGGGTGAACAGCTTAGAGGGGTTCATATATGTCAGCTTGCACCAGTAACACGGACCATAATCCAGGAGAGTGAAAATCCTGAGGACCAATCACAAACCAAAAACCCACCAGCCATTGCAACGTGGTGGTATCACCTTCCCTGTTCCTACTTACACGCACCAGTGCACAGAGGAATAACACCCAAGAAATTGACCTTCCTCTCTAGTGAGGCGGAGATGCAGACCAAGCTTGTGGAAGAGTTGTGTGGATTGGGCAAACGGGGGTTCAAACTGTGGGGCTTCCCAATTTGGCATGCCCCGTAAATAGGGGGGAAGCTAGCCTCTCTGCTATCTTAGGCTAACTATGGAAAGGTGTCTCCACCTTATCAAATAATAGACTACTTGTATATCAAATATGATGATTAAATGTATATAAAAAAATTGATGGCGTACAGCAGCGCCCCCTGAACTAGTAACGAAAAATGTAATGGGTGCAGCGATTGCTGTCCCTTTTCCTCTATATGGTGCTGCCTGAAGCGGCCGCCTCACTTGGCCTCATTACAGGTTCACCCCTTCCCATAAAGAGGTAGCCCAAACCCCCCAAGTGTCTTATAGACTTTAGAGGGTTGTTACTCTCCTTTAAGCCTGCAGGCTAGCAGGAAAGTGCCCTTTGTTTTTATTTTGACCTTTAACTCCATAAATAGTGCCATCTTGTGGTCTAATAGCTAACTGAACTTAACTTATAGTTAAACTGGACCAACATAGTTTCCACCAGTCTCTTCCGTATACCTGGCCATTGACACTATGTCACCATGGTGGCCAATCACAGCACTCTATTTCTCCAGGAGACCAATGAGTAAGGTAAGATTTCTCTGGTGTTATGGGGTTAATGTGCAGGTGAGAACCTGCAATCAGGATGCCCACCTACAATAGCAAAAGAGTGTTTCAAGCTGCAAATACCCGTCTATCAGTCTCCTGGAGTAGGGCAATGAATCCCATTGTAGATCTTTGAGTGCACTCTTGGGATGACAGGTACACTTTATAATCATGCACACGCTATCGCAAGGAGTTGTCTGTGCTTTCCCCTTCCTGCATATCTCTATTACTGGTATCTTAGATGTTATGAGAGAGGAATCACATTTACTTTAAACAATGACCTCTGTGGAGTCAGCAAATTATTTCAGGGCTTCAGAGTATGAGGGCCTAGAGGTAAGAAAGCAGCATTGTGACTGGGGGGTTGTTGGTTAAATTCCTGGCCAGGACATGCCTGGAGTGTTCTAGAACAAAGCACCTAACCCCCCCATCTGCTCCCCAGGTGCTGAAGCTAGGGCAGCCCACAGCTCTAGGCATGTGTTCACTCACTGTGCTTGTCTCACTGGACGGTTGGGTTAAATACAGAGGAAAAATTCCTACATGTGCACAAGCATACAATGGCCATTTACTAAAATCCAAATCCAAAAAGACTATATGCTGCTAAAGTTTGTTCTAATATCTCAGTAAAGTAGAATGGCATGTTTATAATAAGCATCCCTAGTTGGCCACCGGCATCTAGGCGGAACTATAGTATGGAAGGGTTAGAACCTTCTTCGGTGCTCTTCATTGTCCCTCCAATCATGGAATAAATCAGGGATATGTTTGCGGCCGCTCTACACTCGCCTTTGCGGATTTAGAGGCATTTCAAATAGATAAACACAAGCAACATCTATCATTGGCAGGAATAGGGGGCCATAATCACCACTCCGGGCCCCGGGCCGCGGCATCTCCATTTACCTTGAGATGAATCCATTGGTTTGCCCACCGCAGCACGTCGTGACAAATCACCCCAGTCAGACGAACAGCGCCGCGGCTTATTGGCCTTTTTCTAAGTGGTCTTACCTTTCAGCGGGAAGGATGAGGCCTGTCATGCGGCTCCAGATTAAAGGGAGACACAAAGGAATGATCTGTTATTAGAAAAGCCTGATTGAAAGAAACACCGAGCGCTCCGTCAGAAAAATGAACCCAACACTGCCAGTACATGATGCCGAGATTCATTTCTCGGAAAGGCTGGGCAGCCTATCAGCTGGAGAACTACAGGTCCCAGCAAGCTATGCCTGGCTGACTTAAACACTCAAAAGTATTCCCATTGTGTAGGGCGACATGTGACAATAATCTTTTTCCTTCCTTTTTAAAATATAATATATTGCCAGAGTATGTATAAAATAAAGTTTCACCTTATGCTGTGCTATCCTCTGAGGTGGTATTGGAGTGAGCCGAGCTTTAGTGACAGTGTGGAGGGCTTCAATTCAGTCTACTACTAAGGAGGGGGCATCAACCTGACAAGAGCCTCAGGATTCGATTTGTGGTCAGGATCAGCGGGAGGCGCTTGAGGCAGAGGAAGAGGAAAATTCCCCTTCCTTTTTGTGACTGAAGTGAAGAGACAGCTTGGGACTGATGCTGCATCAGGTAAGCTGCCACACTGGCCCTTCTGCAGTGTTTCCGGGCCAGTATCTGTGCCCCCCCCCCCCCCCCCCCATAACACACTGAGAGACAGAAATCACCATAACGGGCTAAGTGGCAGAACCCCCCCCCCCCTATTCTCACTGAGTGGCAAAGACTCCCCTTAACATGCTGACTGGCAGAACACCCTCCCCCCATAACTCACTGAGTGGCAGAAACCATCCGCTCACCTCACTTCCTGTTGCTGGGGATTCTACTGTTGTGAGGGGAGACAGAGTCCGGGGATGCCACTGCTGGGAGGAAAGCCGGGGTCCGGGGCTGTCTGCTGCAGGTAGGCATCCAGGGCTGTCTGCCACTGGGAGGGGACACAGGGCTGGCTGCTGGGAGCCATCCATGGCTGTGTGCAGCAGTCAATGAAGTCCTGGCAGCACACAGCAGCAGCATGAGAGTTCTGGTCGACTCTGGCTTCTAGTCGCAGGCTTGGTGAATGGGAGCTGCTGCAGACTTCCGGACACTCTACATGGGCCGCAACGGCTCCCATTCACCCAGACCGCTGCAAGCCAGAGCCAGGATTTAACTGAGGAATTGGCACCCGGCCAGCACAGGGGAGCTGGTGGCCTACCAGGCATTGTCCCAATACGCCCTATGGCCAGTCCGCCCCGTCACTGATACTTACCACTTTCACATTCCATGCCCCAAGTGACAGTAAGCAGCCTATCAGGCTCACCTGACAGCCATGAAAAGATTTCAGAAGAGGATAGTATGGATGACCCATCTCTGACATTGCCAAGCTGTGATGTGCAGTAGGTATTATCAATCGGGATGCCTCCTGCTGCGTAGGTGGACCAAACCCAGGTTTTGGTCTTCCTCAAAGGGGTATCCCAATTTGGTATACTACGTTGTGTGAAACCCCAGGGGTTCGCCTAATATCTTACCTCGCTCCACACTCCTGTGTGGGTTTGAAACCAATCAGAATAGAGTGCCATTTATTTATTCTGCCTGAAGGATGCCAATGTATGGCACTGTTGTATAGCCCAGGGGATTTCACACAGCAAGGCATCCCAAACTGGGGAGGGAATGGGATGACAGTGGAGCATTTTAGACACTGAGTCAAAATGGTTTTAGTCCCCTGATGAATTCCAGACTATGACTTTAAAGGGACCTCTAGTAAAAACAGACTTGTCGGAAACCGATCCTATATCTATGACATGCAGCCCATCCCGGTCTGGGAGGCATCCTGACTGCTGGTGCCACAACGAAAGGCCCTGTCTGGATTAAGTGACTGGCAAGCAATTGCCAAAGGAACAAGGAGCAGGTAACAGAGCACCATGGTTGGGGGGGGTATGTGTGTGGGGGGCATCAGCAATCAAGATGCCCCCCGCTCTGCACCTGGCTGTGATTAACCCCAATTATGTGTAAAATGGGTATCGGATGGTGTGAGGTCTACCATGTCTTTTATTCAATCTTGCTTCATATACATACATACATACAACAACAGCACTTACTAGATAAAATTCAAGCATCTTTTTTTTTTAAACATGTAACATGTGATAATATAAACACACTTAACAGGTTGTTGTTCTTGATGTATCATAAGTAACTAAAGATGGGACCTCAGAAGTTTTATACAACTAGACTAGGACAGAAAATTTGTGGGCTAGAAAAGGTGAATATTAATTTTTTTTAATGCCTGGACTATTCCTTTAAAGTAGATCTACACCTCTGTAAAACACCCCTTCCTGACACCTATAGCGTAACCTCCCTCCTATGTGAGGAGGCACCAGCTGTCACAGTATGCGCTGTTGTCTCCTGGAGATCAGGATTAGACTAAATGAGTAAAACCAAGACCCCCCCCCCCCCCCATTTATAGCCTTAGATTTGGATATACTCATTTGGTCTCCATGATCTAGGGCCCCTCCTTTTAGATTTGCCCGGGCCACGCTAAAGCCATCCCTGCTCCTCTATGCACTTGAGACAGTAACTGTTTGGGGACGGGATGTCTGGGCATTAGGCATGAAAGAGTGGTTATGGGGCCTGGTCACTAGTAGCTAGGCCCTCTATGTAGTGAGTTATTGGTTGTATTATCAGTATGAGGAGAGGGAATCGATTGGTGGTTTATTTACAGTCACACAGCCAGGAAAGTGCTACACTGAGCAAACACACTTCCCCTGTGCCGGCAACTGTCACCGTGAAAAACAGGAGCGGAATGCCAAGATGAGCTTTTTAATATTTTTGCTTTGAAAAGAGCAAGGAAAAGGTTACTGACCTGAAGTCAAAAAAGGTTTTAGGTCTGCCTCTCCCCATCCTATGGTTTACTCTGATTTGGGGTGGTCCTCTAATTAAAAAGTTTTAGGAAGCATAACATTTTACTTTAATACTCATCTTTTTGCACGCCTGGGCGTCGGCAATTGAAACAGGTGCAGCATTGTTGTGACATGTACACCCGCCTGGTGAAACATACCATCCACATGCAATCAGGCATGGTGTGAGTGCGGGTAAACATAGCTAATTTTCCGGTCTCCTATTTCTTTTTATACAAGGGGCATCTAAGATTGGGATGTCACTGGGAGGTAGAGGTTGTAGGTGGACCTCAGGGTCACTTTAGTAAATTTGATTTGTTTATTTTTTGCTATTGGAGAGATGTAGCCTTCCTTCTTGTTTGCTCTTCAAGGACAAGTTAATTTCATTCCGGCCCAGAATATGGGGTTCCCAGACTAATGACACCTGTCTTGTCCATGTTACTTCCATAAGTTAGACTGACTTCATGTGTGGTCACGGCAGACAGAAGCGGGTAATTCAAAAGCTTTAGAGAGGCTCAGCTATGCTCCCAATGGTTCACCTGGAAGAGGGTCCCACAATGGAAATTATATATATATAAAAAGTGGATAAACTACAATAGGACTTTACTGAGAGCTTTAATTTACTGAGACCAGATAGATGAAAACAAGAAAATAAATGTTAATAATAACCTGTTGGAATAGTTGAAGGGGGGCTTTTTAAAAGCAGGGTTTCATTTATCGCCTACATTTACCCTTTAACTGTTGTTTAGGAGGTTTATATATTGTTTTTTTATGGAGGGACTTTAAGTAACCGTTACATCATCATTTGATCGTCCTTCTCTTTGATTGGGTGCCTCAGGATTAATAGGGTGCTGTTTCAATTAACAGCCCAAAATAATAGTTAATGGCACAGATCAGCCGGAACCTGAGGAGCGCTCACATTTTAATCAAGGCCTCTTATTCCTCCATAAGCACGCGGCTGCGGTGGCGTCTTAGCATCTGATATACGAGGCTCATTAACAATCATTTAATTGCATTATCAATTCAAGCAAAGGAATGAAGTTTATTACAAAGAAAACACTTCCCACAATGCTCAATTACATTTCTAGAAATTACATTCCAGGCTCCGCCGCCGGACGATAAATAAAATATAATTATGTATTTTCTGACCGCTGTCTGTTTGTTTGACTTTCATTAGGCCTGCGCCATGGCGGCCAGCTTCCATATCGAATAGAGTTAATTAAAAAACGAAGACGGGACCATCCGTGAATATACGAGGATGAGGCGGCGATGAGGTTTGCGCATTAAGCTCCTGACAATTATGAGACAAAACTGTGTACCTATGTTTATGCTGCATTGATTTTCATAATGGCGGGTGGCGAGGCCTTGATCGAACCGCCAAACGAGGCACAATATACACCCTAATGAATGAAACTGGAATATACTGCCAGCTGATGTGTTTTGTTTTGGGCAGTGGGCTCATTTGCCATATACGTGGGGGTGGTGTAGCAGTGGCAATTATTTTGGCATTTAACATTTAAAATGAGCCTTACTTGACCAGTTATAGTTACCTGTTCAGTGCTCTAATCCACCACCACCAGCTGTGACCACAGAGTGCCTTGTAAGTCAATCAGGGCTGTAGTATGACAAATGGATGCCATTTAGTAGCAGCTCTGTGGTATTATCAAAAAAACACACTCACACAGCTGTGAGCTCGAAAAAGAGATTTATGTGGGAATTGTCCTGTAAAATATAAAATGTGTTGCTATTCCCGCTTTGGTAACTAGATGGGGGTAGAAGAACACAAATGAGAGAAACAGAATTTTATTCAAGCTCAGAATGATAGCTCAGAGTTCCCCTTTAGGATGATACAGGTGGCATAAGATACATTTGGAACAGGAAACTGCTGAGATTGGTTGGGGGGTTTGGGGGGAAAACTACAAGCAACATTGTATAGAGCAGAGGTCTTATAAGGAGAGGCCAAAGGGATAGACGGGAGATCGTCCATAACCATGCTAAGGGGAAGACTGGTGTTGGGGCTACTACAAAGACGAGAAATAGAGTGAGGTGTGGGGAGTCAATGCAGAGAGGAGAGGACCCTGGCAGGAAAAGCCCAGGGTGATCCTGGCAGTGGATGTGATAGAGGAGGTGCCCCCTAGGAGTAGATAGGTTCCAAAGGGACTGACAGGCCGCAAGGAGGATGCTGCTGTGCCTGAGACTCTGGTAATGATTGGCTGCCCCTGTCTGAGGCCCCTGCCCTGAAGTGACTGTTGTGTGAGGTTGAAGCCCTTGTGTTGGGGGAACAGTCTGGGCTCGGATGCTATGGTGTAGAGGTTCCCCCTGTGTTTTACTTGCTGCCAGCCCGACAGCCCCTCTGCTGATGTTGAGCAATCCCACGTCCCAGTCTGGGATACCCCATAGATGGTCTCCCCTATGAGGGGGTGCTAAGGGGGGTGGTGGCCGCCCGAATCCCCCTCTGGAAAAATTCCTACATGGGTAATACAATACTGCCTAGCCCGGATGCTGAAAAGTTCTGACAAGCAAGAGTACCTGTGCTCTACATCCAATGGACACAAACCTGGTTAACCCATTCAATGTCCTTATGAAGTGACTGTTCCTGTATTTGGTTTTCTACAAAGCTATGCAAGTTTATTAGCCTCTGAACTGTGACCTATGTATTTGACGGGAAACTTTCTTTTCATGCAGTAATAAAACAAGCTGATGCTTTCACTTATCCTACTCGACATTCATTGTCTGTCTGCTGAGATACCATCTTGTCATCTCCCCATGCTGCGGTCCCATTAACTTTTATCCTCGGCTACCATACCTGTGTGATGTGACATTGCCTGAGATAAGTTGACGCAGTGACATACTTGGGATTGCAATTAAAGCTGACCACTATTACTGCTGGTTAACCCGCAATATTACCGTTACAGCTCCAGAGCAGATAATGCTCCTATTTTACCATCATGGATAACCACAAGCCTGCTTCTGGTGGTAGCTGTGGCGTAACTAATTATGACGAGACCCTGGTGCGAATCTTAAATGGGGCACTTTCAGGGCTCAAACAGTAAACTCAGTTGGATGCAGACGAATGAATCTTACTTTCTCTAAGTGATACAGAGTAACCACAAATATTATAAATAATGTGGAGGTGCAAAAATGATGCGGTCACACTCCCTGCACCCCCTAAAGATACGCCCCTGGGTTGCCAGTCTGTTATTTTTGGCACTTCGTCATTCCTCTACAAGCTCTGTTGCCCTTGAGGACACCACACACTAGGATATCTCATATTAGACACCTGCACATGGGCAGAATTATATATTGCGCCATATTTTACCCAATCCACCTGCATGTGACTGTTTCTTTGCTTGTTGCAGCCCCAGAGTCTTGGAAGGACCCTCTAACCCCCCTCCCCAATAATTTTTAAATCCTTGCTATCTCAGACTTCCTGGTTCGGCTTTGCAAAAGTGGTTGCCACGTTGGAGAAGCTCCAGAGCCAATCCTCCTCTTTGTTTGTTTACAGACTCCTGGCTGACCGTAAGACCATGGTGCTGGTGCTATTGTCAGAGGTGACCTTGGCTGCCACTCTTTAGGGGTCCTTCCCCTCAAACCACACCCGTCATTATAGATGCTCGCACGTGGCAGACATTGCTCACTGCACCCTCTTTTTCCTATTACTCCTACATATTATGTCCCCCCATATTTTTACAGATTGTGGCTAGACCCTTCAAAAGACTGTCCAGTGGCATTTCCTCCTAGGAGAACATGCAATTAGTGTTAATGCCCTTGATTTATTTTATAATCCTGCTATTCTTGCGCTCTCTCTTATCTGGTTCTAGTCTTTTCCCTTCCAGGATAGCTAAATCTCCTCCATAAGATCTGACAGCAAAGGGGGCATTACAGTGACTCAAATGTTTCCCCACCCAATAAAGAAAGCAATAAATGTAGCTTGAGTTGGCCTTTAGGTGGTCTTGCTGTAAAACAATGTTAGTAATTGTGCTGATAATCTCAATAATGGTGAAGCTTCCCCCATATATAGGCACTATGTCATTTACCAACATCCCAGGGTGAGCTGGCACCCTGCACCCCTTATTCCCCCTGGGCACTCTCCAATCCATTCATAAAAAAGACAAGCCAGACATTCCGTTACATGCGGCTGGAGAGTGTAACAAACAATCATGCTGATTCTGGCCACTCAGCGCTGCCTCTTCCATGCTGGAATTAATTAAACAGGGAGCTGTGGGAGGCCGGTCACCTCCAGCAGCCTCTGATTTTTTTAAGAACACTGGAGAGCAATATGTGTCCCCGGTGCCGAGCCACAGGGGGAGCGCGGGGCCCCCAATGGAGGACAATGGATGATGAAAGGCCCCGGATTCACCTGGAATGTCCGAACATGCTGCAGGCTCCCAGAACAATTGTTATGCAATTAGAATAATTGGGTTTACATTTCATTAGCATCACATACCCTATCTATCTCTATCATCTATCTATATCTATCTATCTATCTATCTATCTATCTATCTATCTATCTATCTATCCCATATCTATCCATGTCTCTATATACCTATCTATCCCCTATCTATCTATATGTCTATCTACTTATTTATCCCAAATATATCTATCTATCTATCTATCATCTATCTATCTATCTATCTATCTATCTATCTATCTATCTCATATCTATCTATCTATCTATCTATCTCATATCTATCTATCTATCTATCTATCTATCTATCTATCTCATATCTATCTATCTATCTATCTATCTATCTATCTATCTCATATCTATCTATCTATCTCATATCTATCTATCTATCCCATATCTATCTATCTATCTATCTATCTATCTATCTATCTCATATCTATCTATCTATCTATCTATCTATCTATCTATCTATCTATCTATCTATCTCATATCTATCCATGTCTCTATGTACCTATCTATCCCCTATCTATCTATATGTCTATATAATTATTTATCCCTAATATTTCTGTATATTATCTATCTATCTATCTATCTATCTATCTATCTATCTATTTGTACTGTGTTGGGGTCAGTTGATGATCTTGCTGGTAATGTCTCATCTTAGCGCTGTACGGTCACTTCTATCTGCACGCCAGTCGCGGCATTGGAAGCAGCAGAATAACAATCTATCACATGATGTGACCCCGCGGCCCCTCTAAGTTATCTGTTTTAGAAAGATGTGAAAACCCGATTTATCCGCTCATAACAGATACTTTGACATTGTCGATCAATAGTGGACAAGTTTGCAGCGAGTGTTTAATGGCTGCCAAAGGGACTAAGTGACATTGACCCCTGACACTCAGCGTGACAACAAATCCATAGCTGCCTGGCCACAGTGTGTCACCCGCCTGGGCCCTGCAATATGAATACAGAGTGACAGCACAGAGGGATAACTCTATGGAGAAGGCAGGGTGATCCTTTTCTGCAATCCTTCAACCGGGGCATATGTTACAGGCAGATCCTTCGCTCTCTTTACACCAGGAAATGGTGAAATGATTAGTTTGCTGTCTGGTCAGCTAAGCCGAGCCAAGGGGGTATTATAAGCCATGAGTGATATTAAAATACCTGTCCCTTCTTTATTACACCACCAACAACGCAGAATATACAAAGGCCAAACCAAATTGACAAGGGTCATAAGAAAGGGGCACAACTCCACAAATGCCATAAAATAATATTTTATTAAATGTTACACTATAGCAAAAATAAAGACACACATGCAACACAAAGACACTCAATCAAATCAATCAGATCATTCAAATCCAAAGTGCAAATGCTAGATCAGAAGGCTATATTCACCAAGTAAAGCAGGGGATGAGACCCCCAATGCAAACCCAATACACAAAAGTGCTATTAGTGCCCCTGGAGAAGCCGTAGCGGATCGGCGGAACACGTGGGGTCTCCTGCCTTCAATCCACTGCCTGATGATTAGTCACGTTTGACCACAAGGACAGTATGATCTTTACTTTTTCTTTCCAGTGATTGCGTACTACCTCAGCTCCCTTAAATAGCCCTGCACTAACAGCACTTTTATGTATTGGGTTTGCATTGGGGGTCTCATTCCCTGCTTTACTTGGTGAATATAGCCTTCTGATCTAGCATTTGCACTTTAAATTGATTGATTTGATTTGATTGATTGCACAGCTTTATGGTCTTGATGAATTATTTGTAGTAATTACCTTTTTATACTTATTTTTTGCACAAAGTGGAGTAATTGAACACTCACTTGAGTAATTAGAAATATATATAAAATATAAAAAAATATATAAATCTTTTCTCTTTTTTTGGGCTATTTGTGGAGCTATTTAATACTGACTTCTATTTGTACATTTTGATACCTTGTGGTCTTCTATAATATGGATTGCTAAATATTTTAGCATCACAGGAATAGTGGATGAATTGATTTTAACAGTGTCTTTGTGTTGCATGTGTGTCTTTATTTTTACTATAGTGTAACATTTGATAAAATATTATTTTATGGCATTTGTGAAGTTGTGCCCCTTTCTTATGACCCTTGTCAATTTGGTTTGGCCCATGTTCTAGTAGCTTGACGGGTCGGGCAGCACACTCAGTTATCAATATTAAAAGCTGTGCCTGCTATTTTGTAGAAGTAGAATATACCACAAGGGTAAAGGGGGTAAGGGCACCCAAAAGGTCGTAACACTGAGAGAGATACAGTAGATATAAAAGTTCCAACAACCCTGTTACAATGGCAGGTGAAAAATAACAAATCTCAAATAATGTGATTGCTTAAGTGTAAACACCGTCTTATATTTGAGTATGGGGTTGTGTCCAGAATTAGCCACTTTTACACTCATTTAAAGATCAGCAGTTCAGTCAGCATAGAAGGTTCTGATCTCTTTGCTCTATAGTTTAATAACAAACCACTCAGCCTCTGATATATCCTATGTCCAACATTGGAGCTTAGGCCTGGGGGAGGAGAGGTCAGGAGAGGACTGGGAGAGAATTTGGCAGACAAATGATAAATGCTCTATTAACATCCTCGCTGTGTAGAAAGCATATAAGTTTCTGATGCAGTGGTACCTGGTTCCCACCAGAGTGGCACATGCAGTCCTTGGCTATTCTAACAGATCCTTCCATGGATGTGACGTCATGCATAACGTCCCTTAATGGTGAGGGTCTGGTCTAGAATGTTTAGCCTGGCCAGCAGTCTCTTCGGACCTACTGTCAAATGAAAACCCATGGGTGGAGCTCTTGTTGCAAAGGGTGGAGAAGTCGAGCAGACGTCAGAACGAACTGCTAGTATTTCTCTTGTTGGCAGCAAGACTTGTTTCTTATCTTAAACATATTAATGTCGACATCTTTTATGACAAATAGCCTAATTGATAAGGACACCCCATAAATGGGTGGAAGGCTTGTGTTGCAAATTGCAAGCCCACTATACAACATACTGATACTATGGTATTATCAAGTTAAATTATCCAAGATGTGTGGGATTTGACTGTATGTAACAAATGCCTATAATGATAAACATGAGTGTTCATTATGTCAATTGCACAAATACTGTCAGTCATAATTGTTGGATAACCACTTTATTCAGTAATTAAAAAAATTATTGAAAGTAAAGATCAGCGGTTCTCGTAGGATTCTCCTGACATTTCCTTATTTGCATTTTACAGCAAAAGCCATGGTCTGTAATTAGAAATACATCAAAGGTATAATTCTGGAGACAAGTAAAGAAAATCCAAGTAGATTTACCATGGAACACAGTGAAGAAGTGGATAGAATTTGGCACAACAATGACATTACTAGTGATATGTATTAGATCCGGGCTGATGCTAGATTTGACCCGGATGTTGCCGATGGGTCTGCCTCATCCTGGATACCGGCAAGATCCGGGGCAAATTATCCAGCATGTCAACTGCCGATGCTGGCAGGTGGCATGTTGGCCATCCTCTTTGCAGGCCCCCTCACTACAGATATCAGCAGGGAGGCTGCAATAACCCCTCACACCCCCCAACCACGGGGGCATCCTGTTTTGGGATAACATGCTTTATGAAACCTCCCAGATTGTAAAGTAAAACTCATCTCTTCCCGGTCTAATTGTGCATACGTGGGCTCTCGTCCAATCCAAGCCGCTTGCTGACGCTATGTCATTCGGCAAATACATATCTTTTCCTGATGAAGTGATGTGGTTAGCATCATGTAACGCATGGCCAGGCGCTGCCCACTCTGCACTATGGACATGTAAGATTTTTACTGTGTGTCTATTGTTCTTTATGTCACCTCGCCGAGTCATTTCAGGCATATTGACTATTATAGATTGGCACTTTATTGATTAGCATTAGAGATTTGTATTTCTTGAGCATTATAAATGTAGGAAAGGGGGAGGGAGGGTTGGTTAAACCCACATTCCTCTTGAGAGTCTTTAATTGGGGATAGAGTGTGTTAGCTATATAGTAAGTGCGTATAGGCTGTATTCGTTATCAACAATTTTTTAATGCGCATATACTACATAAATTAAATATTTACAAGAAGTACCTGGTATGCACAATACAGAAAAATACAGAAAGAGAATTTCATATAGAATGTGCAGGACAGTCCTGCAATTTGTGTCTGAAGAGCTCCTGTTGGGCTCTATTGATCTGCGGCAACAGTTTGTAGCAAGTGAATTGATCAGTTTGTAGCAAGGCAAGGGTTTGTTCCTCCAGTTTGTATAAGTGTATATCAAGTGCAGACGTTTCGCTATTATGCTTCTTCAGTGCACATGTATATATTAAGTCTGGTAACAGAAGGAGAATATATATATGTATATATACAATTTTTAGGATGTATACCTCCGCAGATAGTCTAAGGCGTTTTGTCATTTATAAATACAAGTTCATACCTTCATTGGTGGAAACAGGTATCAGCGCTTGCTGTGAGATATCCAATTGCTGGCTGTATACTGTTGGTAAATGGGTTTCATTCCGTGATGATACATTTATAAAGTATTGAATAGCCAGTCTTTGTTAGGGGAATGAATTACCTGGTAGTGTGGTAGGTGGCTGTACTTATGGCTGCGGCTGCATAGGGCTGTAGGCAAAACAAAAGTTTAACAAAAGTTTAAGTTCCGCTTTCTGTGGGGGCAATTATATGCTGGCCGATAATGGTTGATAGAATGGTGATGGTTGCTTACCTTCTGGCTCAGTGTCTTGTGTCCGGGACCCGTCTCTAACTCGAGTGCGGGTGGCGCAGGTCCCCGCAATCCGGCCTTCCAGCCCGCCGCTGTGAATGCGTGGCGTGTTATTGTGGAGGGGGCGGGGCCTGCCTCCAAAGGGGCCAGGTTAGCGCTTCCGTGTTGGGCGGAGTTCTAGCCCTGTACGGCGCTCTGCTACCTGTAGTTTGTAGCAGACGGAGTGACGCTGTACACATCACTACCGGCTATGCGGCCCCTTCCTGTGTTGGGATGGGCGCTCGTCGCCCTCAGGATGTTGTTGGCCGCCGTGGGTTTCCTTTAGAAATTTGTTATGAATTTACCCTTTGTGTCAATACGTAATTTGAGGTCTAGGAAATTGATTTTTCTTGAATCGTACTCTACTGTGAATTTGAGATTGTATGGGTTTGTGTTGATGTTTTTGACAAACTCCTCCAGTTGTGTTGTGGGACCTTCCCAGATAATGAGAATGTCATCTATGTAACGATACCATGAGACGATATGGTGCATGTATTTCTTGGTTGAGTCTTCCTCCCAGATCTTTTCCTCCCACCATCCCAGATAGAGATTGGCAAAAGAGGGGGCACAGATAGTGCCCATTGCCGTCCCTTGTAGTTGGTGGTATAGTTGTTTGTTAAAGAGGAATGTGTTATGTGTAAGGATGAATCTTAGGAGTTCCAGCAAAAAATGGTTATGATCATGTTCTGCAATGTCAAGTTGGTCGAGGTAATGCTTTGTGGCCCTTAGGCCCAAGTCATGTGGGATGCTTAAGTATAAAGCTTCAACATCCATGGTTACTAATATTGCATTCGTGGATATTGTTGTCTCTTCCAGAATTTGTAGTAAATGGGGGGTATCCCTCACATAAGAAGACAGTGCTTCAACAAATGGTCTCAGAAAGAAATCAACGTACTCGCTAGCTCTACATGTCAAAGAGCCTATCCCTGACACGATAGGTCTGCCTGGAGGATTGGTCTTGGACTTGTGGACCTTTGGTAAGGAGTAAAAAGTTTGTGTAGTTGGGTTGTTTGTTGTCAGGAACTGCCATGTCTGTTTATTTATGACTTTATGGTCATGTGCTGTGTCTATAATTCTACTGTACTCCTCCTGGTCCTTCTTAAGTTTGAGGAGTGAAGTTTTTTGGTACCATTCTTTGTTCTGTAATATTTTAAGGTACATTTTCTCATATTGTTCTTTGGTTTGTATCTGTATTTCCACCTTTGTCCGCTGGTTTTATCTCTATTTCTTTGTTTTCTGTGAGTTCTTCAAGAGCCCTTTTTTGGGAAATCAAAAACAGCAAATTAAGTAGAGATAGAAGGGCATACCATGAACAAAAATCGTACAGGTGGAAGACCCCAGGCACCAAACAACCATCAGCTTATACAGACCTTTACTCATCACAATATTCATCAAGTCCAAGACCAATCCTCCAGGCAGACCTATCATGTCAGGAATAGGCTCTTTGACATGTAGAGCTAGCGAGTACATTGATTTCTTTCTGAGACCATTTGTCGAAGCACTGTCTTCTTATGTGAGGGATACCCCCCATTTACTACAAATTCTGGAAGAGACAACAATATCCACGAATGCAATATTAGTAACCATGGATGTTGAAGCTTTATACTCAAGCATCCCACATGACTTGGGCCTAAGGGCCACAAAGCATTACCTCGACCAACTTGACATTGCAGAACATGATCATAACCATTTTTTGCTGGAACTCCTAAGATTCATCCTTACACATAACACATTCCTCTTTAACAAACAACTATACCACCAACTACAAGGGACGGCAATGGGCACTATCTGTGCCCCCTCTTTTGCCAATCTCTATCTGGGATGGTGGGAGGAAAAGACCTGGGAGGAAGACTCAACCAAGAAATACATGCACCATATCGTCTCATGGTATCGTTACATAGATGACATTCTTATTATCTGGGAAGGTCCCACAACACAACTGGAGGAGTTTGTCAAAAACATCAACACAAACCCATACAATCTCAAATTCACAGTAGAGTACGATTAAAAAAAAATCAATTTCCTAGATCTCGAAGTACGTATTGACACAAAGGGTAAAATCATAACAAATTTCTATAGGAAACCCACGGCGGCCAACAGCATCCTGAGGGTGACGAGCACCCATTCCACCGCCCTCAAAAACAGTATACCATACGGGGAATACTTGAGAGCCAAACAAAACTGTACCAACCTAGAAGAATTCAAAATAGCAGCAGAAGGCATAAGGACCAGACTGAGGGAGAGAGGCTACTCTAAAAGAATACTCAAAAAGGCTTAAAATAGAACCCAATCACAGAACAGGAGTCAAAAAACTAAACAAAAACAAAATGAGACAAAGCTCAACTATACACCCTTCATACTAACTTACAATGCACAACACAATCTGATAAAAAAGACCCTACAGGACCACTGGTTTATCTTGAAAAGAGATCCAGATATAGAACCGCTTATACCAGCCCGCCCCAAATTAACTTTTAGAAGGGCGAGGTCCATAAAAGATAGACTAGTAGCAAGCCACTATTCTAGAGAAAAATGAACTAAATGTTGTCAAACAGTGGGAACATATAGATGTGAAGGCTGCTCAACCTGCCAGTATATCAAACCAGGCAAGACCATAACACTCCCAACAGGAACAACAATAACACAAAAACATTACGCAAACTGCAATATGGTTTACATACTCACATGCGATTGCCCTAGGTTTTACATTGGGAAAACAAACAGGAAACTTAGGACCCGCATGTACGAACACATTAGAGATATCAAAAACAAAAATTTATTAACCCCAGTGGGGAAACACTGGACAATGAAACACTCAGGAATACCCACAGGAGTGTCCTTTCAAGTCATAGACAGAGTCCACAAACATGACAGAGGAGGTGACATAAGAAAAACTACATTACAACACGAAACTAAATGGATTACTACACTTAAAGCCCTAACTCCTCCAGGGCTAAACGATGCCTGCAGTTTCGTTCCTTTCCTCAAATAAAATGAAATGAAATAAAATTAAATTAAATTAAAACAATAACAAAATCCAGGTGAGTCCACAAATAAGCGAAACAATAACTAAACCCACAATAAAGGACAACCTTGATCCCATAGAAACCAATCCAAATGTAATCTTAACCCTAATAATCCACAATACAAAATAAATAAACAATCATACCCCATAACACACATAAGAACAAGAATCTCAATGAACACACAATACACACAAAAAACATTAATAAAGGTCCCAAAATTCTGAGGTCATAAATAAGACATACACACTATAATTAATATTAGTATAACAACAAACAACAAACATCTAGATGAAACACACAAGAATTAACACTAGATATGATATTATTAATGCATTCATAACATTGCAAAGGCAGCGCTTGCCTTTGAGATGCCCGCTATATACCCCCTGAACACAATGAGTGTGGCAAGGATAAAACAGCATTACCGCAAAGGCACCACTTCTGCCGCCCCAATATTTGCTCTCTATAAGGACACCGTCAATAAACGCTATAAAACCCTACCTAACCATTAAAATGGCGGCGTACCCCGTGGCGACAGTTTTCTCGGACACGGGAAGGGGCCGCATAGCCGGTAGTGATGCGTACAGCGTCACTCCGTCTGCTACAAACTACAGGTAGCAGAGCGCTGTACAGGGCTAGAACTCCCAAAACGGAAGCGCGAACCCGGCCCCTTTGGAGGCAGGCCCTGCCCCCCCTTCACAATAACACACCGCGCACTCACAGCGGAGGGGCTAGAAGAGCGGATTGCAGGGACCTGCGCCACCCGCACTCGAGTTAGAGACGGGTCCCGGTCACAAGACACTGAGCCAGAAGGTAAGCAACCATCACCATTCTATCAACCATTATCGGCCAGCATATAATTGCCCCCACAGAAAGCGGAACTTAACAAACTTTTGTTAAACTTTTGTTTTGCCTACAGCCCAATGCAGCCGCAGCCATAAGTACAGCCACCCACCACAACAACCAGGTAATTCATTCCCCTAACAAAGACTGGCTATTCAATACTTTTATAAACTTATCATCACTGAATGAAACCCATTTACCAACAGTATACAGCCAGCAATTGGATATCTCACAGCAAGCGCTGATACCTGTTTCCACCAATGAAGGTATGAACTTGTATTTATAAATGACAAAACGCCTTAGACTATCTGCGGAGGTATACATCCTAAAAATTGTATATATACATATATATTCTCCTTCTGTTACCAGACTTAATATATACATGTGCACTGAAGAAGCATAATAGCGAAACGTCTGCACTTGATATACACTTGCTACAAACTGGAGGAACAAACCCTTGCCTTGCTACAAACTGATCAATTCACTTGCTACAAACTGTTGCCGCAGATCAATAGAGCCCAACAGGAGCTCTTCAGACACAAATTGCAGGACTGTCTTGCACATTCTATATGAAATTCTCTTTCTGTATTTTTCTGTATTGTGCATACCAGGTACTTCTTGTAAATATTTAATTTATGTAGTATATGTGCATTAAAGTGGACCAACACCCACCCGTGATCGGCCCGGGAATCTATAAGATTCCCGGGCCGATCACCTCCCTCCCCGCGGGACATCCGAGATCGGGATGTCCCGCGGGGTGAAACCCCCCCAAACCCCCCAAACTCCTTACCTTAGTTTCGGCGGCGGCCGGCCGCCGCCGCCTCCCTCGCGCCCCTCTAGTCGTGCGCGCGCCCGCGCCGGCCGTCTGTGAATGGCCGGCGCGGGCACGCGCGCGTCAACAGGGACGCGCGGGAGGCGGCGGCGGAGGAGCCGCTTGTCCGCGGCTTGTCCGTCGCCGCTGACAGAGGTGAGTTCGGGGGGTTCGGAGGGGTTTCACACAGCGGGGCACCCCGATCGGGGGTGCCCCACCGAAGTGGACCAAGACCCAGGATAGTCAAAATCCTGGGTGTTGGTCCACTTTAAAAGATTGTTGATAACGAATACAGCCTATACGCACTTACTATATAACTAACACACTCTATCCCCAATTAAATACTCTCAAGAGGAATGTGGGTTTAACCAACCTTCCCTCCCCCCCCTTTCCGGCAAAAATCATAAAAGAGAGTTGGGGGACAAGATTACATCTTGCCATCAGTGTCATCAGGGAAGGATCTGATCATTAGTTCAAATCCCTACCCCCCCCCCAACCCATTATAAATGTAATCACATTTTTTATATGAACAATTTCAATTGCACATGCGCTTTGGGATAGGGTTGATTCGGGGTGTTGCAATATTGGATCACAATGGATTCTGGGATAATTAGTGTCTATGGATTAGTGGGGGTCAGCAGCGCCCTCTAGTATTATTGTGTTGTCTTTGTATGTATTTTAAATTCTTTTAATCAGTTGTTGGTGGATTCCTTAATAAAGATTTAATTGTGGATTTATACAAGAGTGGTGCAAACTTTGTCTTGGGTATTGGGGGGTCAGCGGGAGACCTTTTCTTTGTTCACTAGTTCATGTAGTTATACCCAAGGGTTGCACACCATTGTTGGATTGGGTTGGTAGGGCCATCATTTACATTTTTCAGTCTGCAAATGGCTTTGATATGCTTCAATGGAAAGTGAAAGCTCCCATCCCAGCTTTTCTTAAAGGCTGAGGCCGAAGCATGCGCACAGCCTGAAGATGCAGGGGATGTGACTACAAATAGATGAGAGCATGTACATATGCCATTGGGCTCACCTTTTCCCGGACTCCCATGCTGCGCTCACCGGCTGTGGTAACATCCTGTTGCCCCTGGAGCTGAAGCATGCTACCGTGCTACGGCTGGCCGCGCGATCACTCTGCACAATACAAGAAAACCATATATATGGCTGCTCCTTTATGTCGAAGCACTGGCCTAAACATGGCTGTATGCCAATAATTTTTATGCAAGGCATACAGGGCTAATTGGACCAGTGCTGGTGCATGTGGTGTGGGACCAGGGCAAACAGTTTGGGGATGAGCTGGGGGTTATCACAGTGGGGCATCCCAAACTGGGATGTCCCTGGACAGAAACCAAAACCTGTGATAGTGAAAATACTGCATTTTGGTCCACATAAAGAACATTCCTACATCTTTGAAAATTTGTTTTTCTTTTTATTGTGAATCAAACAACAATTAGGACAAAATATCAGAAAGCTTCTGTGTGCATAAATTTTCACTCACCTAAAACCAATACTTTGTAGAGCTAATCGCTTTGGATAAGTCTCTATGAGCTTGCCATATCCCGCCACTGGAATGATTGTCCTTCTCAAGGCAAAACTGCTCCAGCTCCTTCAAGTTAGATGGTTTCAGTTAGTGAACAGCAATCTTAATGTCTGACCACACATTCTCAATTGGATTAAGGTCTGGGCTTTGACTAGGCCATTCCAATGCTTTTTCACATTTCCCTTCGGGTGTTGCTTTGTGTCGTTTTCCTGTTGG